>VYXC01011369.1:2170430-2216881 GCA_013397175.1 Platysteira castanea
TCGGGCGGGGCGGGCGCGGCGGCGGGGGCAGGCCGGCGCTGTCTTCCCGGCAGGCCCCGCCTCCCCCCGCCCCGCTTGGTCCCGTCCGCTGTCGCACGTCGCCAAAAATGGTCATTTGCGTCGCACGACGCGAGCCGGGTTTCCTTGCCGCGGATGACGCGCTGCGAGAGGGATTCCCTGGCGCCTTAAAGGGGCAGGCGCACCGCGGGCACGGGGGAGCGGGGGGTGGCTGTGGGGAAACAGAGCGCAGATCTGGTCCCACAGGCCGGCCTGCCCCGCCGCGGTGTCTCGGGGGGCGTCTGATTCAGCCCTCCTCCCTGCAGGAGGGTGGCCGGGACCAGGGTTGCCCCAGTGCTTGGTCCGTTTTTCACCGCATCAGTAAAGCAAGCGTTGGTGTCGTCTAGCTTTTATAGCACTGTTAAACTAGTTTTAATTTATTGTAATTTCTTTTATTTTTATTATTTNCCCACAGGCCGGCCTGCCCCGCCGCGGTGTCTCGGGGGGCGTCTGATTCAGCCCTCCTCCCTGCAGGAGGGTGGCCGGGACCAGGGTTGCCCCAGTGCTTGGTCCGTTTTTCACCGCATCAGTAAAGCAAGCGTTGGTGTCGTCTAGCTTTTATAGCACTGTTAAACTAGTTTTAATTTATTGTAATTTCTTTTATTTTTATTATTTTATATTTCTATTCTTTTGTTCATTTTGTATTTTCGTGGTTATTACTTTTATAATTTTAATTTCTTTTCATTAACTACATTTTTCTTTTATTTACTAATATTGTGGGTTATTTATTATTTTTTCTTTAATTTTTAAAATATTTTTCCTATTTTTCATTTTATTCTTTTATTATTTTTATTTTTATTCACATTTGATATCTATTCTTACTTTTATTTTCTTTTCACTTTCCTCCATTTTCTTTTATTTAATTTTTACATTTATTTTTATTTTTTAAGTTAACTCCTCCATCCTGCTAGGATCTGCAGAGCCACGCTAGGTCTCCAAACTAGAGTATGACACAGGAACATCAGGTGACAGCCCTGGGCTTCCCTGCAGTAGAAACTCGTGGGACAAGGACTGTAACAGCCCGCCTCGGGTGGCTCTGGCATTGCCAGGTCACTGACTAGCACAGGCTGGAAGGTGGCAGAAGCAGATAAAGCAGAGCCATCCACACAGGGAACGTGGGCTCTGAGGTGATCTGCAGCAAATAAAGCAGTGATGCTACTTTACAGATTGTTTAAATGCTGCTGTTAGACACAAAATGTCTCGTTTCCATCCTCCATGGAGGATTTGCCCAGCACTGGGAAAGTCCTTATTGTTGGTAGGGAGGAAGAAGTCATCTAAGTTCAAGCTGTAAAATCCCATTTAAGCTGTCTCACGGACAAAGTATTTTCCCACAGGAGCCCATCTCAAAGCAGTGGACTTTCCTCCACTCACACTGTGCTCCTTGGAAGGGAGAAGCAGCACCCCTCTCAACCCTGGAGCCTTCAGGGAACTCTGAAATGAAGCAGCCCATGGGGGCTAAGTCTTCAGAGCTCGATTATTTTTTTTTAGCACTGAGCCAGCAATTTGAGACTAAAATTCCTGCCAATGCGGTTTAGTTTTCAGCACCTTCATTTTTCAGGCAATTGAAATTCTCCCCCCAAATTAGCTGGCCTATTTCAGGCAGCACCTGACTTCGGGGGAGGTGGGGAAAGGGCTGTAAAAATATTCCCATGTTTCCAACTCGCACTGCATTAGGAGTGAGGGGTGGGGAGGGGGAGAGGTGCTCTAGCAGGCACAGTGAGGCTGTGACGTGGTTTTCCCCTTGGGTGGCAGGTGATCTGCACATGCTGCTTTCTGCTGGAAAGGGAATTAGTTCAAGATGTGAGAGGAATCAGGCTGCAGTTGCCAAGAGATGAAGAGAGAAAGGGTAAAAGAGGCGTCAAAATAAATAAACTTAACAAAAGCAGTGGCTGGGTTTTGGCTGGTGACCGCCCTTGGCTCTGCCTCCCCCTCAGGTGGAGGATGCTCCTGGCTCCGAGGCTTACCAGATGTTAGGAACCACTGCCATCACCTGAGGTCACCAGCCCTGGCTCTGGTCCTGTTTCACATCAGGCTGGTGGGCTTGTAGAATCCAGTCTGCTGAGCAGCAAGAAATGCAAAAAAGTATTTGGTGTAGGGAAATAGTGACGGCCAGAAACAGGGGAGCAAGATGGGGGTGCTGGAGCGTTAGTGGTGAGGCATTTTGCAAGAGGAAAAGAGAGGTGTTTTTCATCCCTCCTCCTAGAATTGTTTCTATACTTTTTCCTCAGCAGTTCATTAAACATAAACTACCTCCTCTCCTCATGTTTCAGTTCAAGCTCATTTTGAGCGTTGTTTTCAAACATTATTCCAACATAATTTTGGCACATCTATCCTGTCCTGCCGAATTTGCATGAGACCTAGTCTGGGAACAGCTCGTTTGAAATGACATTCAAGGGTTGTTTTAATATTTGGCTGCAG
Source organism: Platysteira castanea (assembly GCA_013397175.1). Lineage (NCBI taxonomy): Eukaryota > Metazoa > Chordata > Aves > Passeriformes > Platysteira > Platysteira castanea. The sequence goes on from VYXC01011369.1 coordinate 2,172,906, forward strand.
TTAATATGGATGCAATTAGTTGACACTTGTAAATCCTCAGGTTAAAAGCCCTGTAAGAAATGCAGGAAGCTGCACGCACACCTGAGGCCAAGCCCTCAGCTCCTGGAGGGTGATGAACCTCCCTGCCACAGCTGGACCGGCACCACCTTGCCCTCCGAAAGCTCCTGACCCACACCCCTCAGATGTGATGCTGAAGCTCTACCGTGTATTTACATTGAGTTCCCCGGAGTTCCTTCTGCCCTGAGGGCACAAAACCCTTCCGGCTGAGATGGGCTCACACGTACAGAAGGGACTGGTACGTCCCATTGGGAAAAGACATTCAGTCCGATTGCGCCTCCTCATTCCCATATCAGTCCTTTGTAACACTTTTTACTGTTTTGGACCAAAGGAACTCAGACTAGCCTGGCTCGCAGTGCCCCAGACACATGCATTTTTAATCCACATCCAGACCAAGCTGCGTTGTGCAATAGGCTCCCTGCTTCCAAAAAAACAAGAGATAACATGTACGTCTGCCTAGTCCATTCTTGCCTGAACCAAAGACAAATTAAGACCAGCCCAGGTTCCAGGGCAGGAGAGGATCATTGTAAGGCAAATGAGACCTTGGCTCCTCACGCTTCTCGATTTCGGCAGCAATTAGGAGACTGAAACCCAGACCTGGGAATGCTTTTCACGGTGTTTTTACGGGAGCAGAGGATAAGGGCACTTCGCAGCAGCTTAGACTTGGCCCTCGGCAAACACGTGGCAGAGCCGGCCGGGAGCACCTCCTTCTCCAGCATCCCCAGCAGTGCCGGGCTGCACCAGCCGCACCGTGCCACCTGCCTGAGGGCAAGATCAATGATTTTCAATTAAAAAAATATGCAGCCACGATTCTCTATTTTCTTGCTCTTCTTCCAATCCTTAAGACATCTTCTGTGAAGAAGCCTGCAGTAATCACCTTAAATGCGCATTGCTACCAGGGTCAGAGAGCTCGGGCGTGCTGTGGCTGTTCCTGAGGTGGGGCAGGGACAGAGGGGTGGCTGCAGGAGAGGTGGGACTGCAGCTGTTGTACATTGGTGGGGTGTGGGGAGCTGCAGGACAGCCTAAGAACGATCACAGGCCTCTTCTCTCCATACGATTCCTCACGTATTGTTCTAAAGCTCACTCCCATCTCCCTGCAAATTGGTGCTTTCTCGGTCACCGTTCATTATTATCACAAGTGACTCTTGCTTCCCGAGACCTTTTCCTCGAGCTCTCTGGAGAAGCAGTGTGCACATATCCAGGGCTCTCCAGCCTTTCCTGACAATTCTACTTTCATCTGTGCGTGAAGTCTGCTTTCATATTGTCTCTTTAAGTGCTAAGAGCAAGTGTTTTGATGTTAACTTCTGGGAACGAGCTCTTAAGCTACCACCTCACGCTTAATTACAGTTATTTATTAAGTACTTCAGCATATCCAAGGGAGAACGGAGGTTTTCTCCTTCAAAGGGCTTCTGGATGTGGTTCGTCAAATACTTTTTGCCAAGCACAGCGCTTTTCCTACCCATGTTCTGATAACCCCATGGCATGGGGGCCGTGGGGCCTCCTTCCGGCAGCACGGCGTATCTTTAGGGCAGGGAGTCACTCCCCGCAATTGTTCTCAGGTGACTGCAGCCACACTGTCCCTGAGTTCAAGCACGCAGCTGGCTCTGCCCCACATTCCCAGCAGGATGGGTGCTGCCATACTGTCCAGTTCAGAGTGATGACACTAATGCTGCCACTCTTACTGCTGCCAGGTGGTGGGGTGGGCATCATCTCTTTTCCTGCTGCAAATAAAAGCCCAGGACAAAGCCAGATGCTGCGATGCTCTTCCCCTTTCTGAAGCAGGGCTGGGTGATGCTTAGGCCTGGGATGCAGGCAGGGCAGTGGCAGGGCAGTCCTGCAGCAGGATGGACACCGGCCGCCCCTGGCACTGCTTAGTCCGGCTGGTGGCGTGGCCGTGGTGTGGCAGCAGCAGACAGAGGTCCTGCTGGCTCCCACAGGGTCAGCTCTGCAGAGATCCCAGACTTCAACAAGGTCAAACACTACTTCAAAGCAGAAACGGCTTCAGCCCACTTAAAATGTTCCAGAACAAAGATCCTACCGCCCCACTGAGAAGCAGGTGCAAGACATGGTTTGGGAACAAGGGCTTATTAGGAGTGATCACGACGCACCAGCATTTTGCTGGTGTAGGGAAGCATAAACCAGCTTCAGGAGATCTCTGCTTAGGGACAAGCCCCGGAGTACGCGGGATGTGAGAGATGGGAACAGAGATCCCACGAGTCTAGCTCTAGACACCTCTTGGCACAAGCTGAACAGTCTTATCTTGATACTTGTGTTTGTTTGCCCAGCTCCAAACCTGTTTCAGCAGCATAAAAGCCTGCCTTGCCCCGCTCCTGCCTCCTGCAGAGACACCACCTCTGGTCCCAGAAGCCAAAGGGCTCAACGAGGCTCATCCACTCTGCAGCCCAGGGACTTTCCCCAAAAGGTCCCAGGCAGTGCTCCCAGCACAGTCACAGCAGGAGGTCTTTTAGGGGATGGGAGCCCTGCCCTGTGGAGCTTGGACCTTGATCTTTCCCCATTGCCCTGTCTGGTAAGACACTTGAATATTTTCTTGCTGCATTTTGTGAAGAGGGCCTCAACAACCACATTTTCTTGTGTCAGAGCAGTGGGAAGGACTTAAAAGCTGCCTTAGGAGTAAAAAACCCCAACCCTGCCAGCACCCCCATAGCTCAGCTGAACAGCTGCTGAGGACTTCTCACCTGAAGTGCCCGTGCTCAGGTGCAAACAGGGTCAGGCCACAGCCATGCCGATGAAGGGCACCCAGCCTTGTGAAGTCGCAGCCTGGGATGGTGGGATGCGCTCCGGCCAGAATCCATGCACTGAGAGTTTCCCAGGTTATTCCCTGAACCACGTGCTGCAGGCCAAGTGGATCACCCAGCTGAGCTTATCAGACAGCTCATTGTTCCTGCCTGAGTGATTCAGCCCCACCAAAGTGCTCCCCGGCAGCACAGCACCGAGGAGGAGGAGGAGGGAGGTGTGCAGTGCACACAGATAGTTCTCCTGATCGTGGGAGGCAGATAAGCACACGGGAGTTAATGGCTGAGCTCAGATCTAGTTGAGGCAGTTTGACCTTTCTGCTGGTAAGCCTGCCTTCAGCTGACATGACAGACTTTGACACAAGCACTCAGGGGAATGTGTGGCCAATAAGTGAGACTTACTTTCCCCACCAAGTAATATTGATTAGCACAGCGCCCGCAGACACGGCTCGAGGCAGTGGTGGGGTTTCAGGGAGGGAGCAGAACAGACAGCTGAAACGCAAAGGTAAAATGATTTGCTGACTGAACCTGTAAAGTGTCCTTTCTGCCTCCTACCATAGCGACCTGTGCGCTGCTGAAAACCTTGGAAGGAGGGAGAGGCTTTCCAATCTGGGCAGCGGCACTGGAGCTGGCTAGTGTCCCTGCGTGGCCTGGCTCATCTCCATCCCGTGGGTGTCCGTGCAATCTAGTGCCTTCTTCAATCCCCCTGAGCCACTTTGTCCTCTGGCATCCCTGGAAAGAGGCACATCCGTTAGGAGCACTGATGATTTCTGGGAATTTGGGCTTGTAGAACTGAAAATGGACCAAGGAACCATCTGAGCACCTGGGAGGGGCTTCTTCCTCTCTTGCCGTCCAGGAAAGGCTCTGCTTCAGCAATCCCTCTGTAAAGGACGGCACAGGACTGTACCAGTGCATGCCATCAAACCCAGATGTGTGCAGCCTCCCTCCGGGAAGCAGTGGGGTGGCATTCCCGTTTGGCTGAGGCCCCCATCCCCTGCAGGCCCGTGGACACAGGTCTCTGTGAGCCTGGGGATTCCAAGCTGGCTACAACTTTGTAAGCCACTATGGAGCATGCAGTGGTTGGATTTCAGCTTCTTGCTGCCTCGGACATCTTATTGGTGACATCACGAAGCCGAAACGTTGCTCACGCTGCAGAGAGAGGCCACCTGGAGTCTGATAACACTTAAGTACCAGCAATACTCGCCAGATTCTCTGGGACACGAGGTGGAAACTGCTATTACACAGTGTTACCTTAAAGTCCTAGTCTAAGCTCCTCCCATAATCAACTCCTCGCTTGCTCAGGAGTAGAGAATGGGGTTTTTGAAAGCAGCAAAATGACCCAGAAGCCTGAGTTACATACAGTCTTTATCAAAAAACTCTTAAGTTATTTTAAAGCAGTGTGTGATATTATGTCAACATCAACACCGAGTCCAAGAAAACCTACCAAGTATTTTTAATGCTGGGCTAGTTTTTGGAGGACTACAAGGATGCTCCCACCCAGGATGTTATTGAATCTTTCCACCATGCCCTGCACTTTTCCCTCCTCTGCATTTTCCCGCTTGCTACTGTGTACAGAACTACAAGGAAAAAGCAGAGTTTTTCCACCTGAAGTCTCAGAGCAGGACCAGGAGGTGCTCGCTCTGAACAAGTGCCCACCTATCATCCCTCTGGCTAAGATGTGATCCTGGGGTTTGATCACTGGGGTCATGGTAGAAATTCAGGAGTTTCTCAGGAGCTGGGACCTGTCGACCTGGGCGCAGGCCGGTCCCTGCGGGCGCATCCAGCCCTGGGGGCTGCAGAGCCCCGGAGGCGGAGGAGTCCTGCGCTCTGCTTTTGTGCTGGCCTCTGTCAGATCATGCTGTGCTGGCGGTTTGCAAAGCTGTCTATTATCGGCACGTTAATAACCTTTCACAACGTTTAATTACTTGGAAAGGTAATCAGTCTTGCGGTAGTTCTTTAAAAAGCATGCCCATTTCACTTGCTCTTGGCAGAGAACTCTGCTTTTTTGTCTTTCATTCTCGCAATAAATACGTTACAACTGATCCTGCTCCCAAAGGCAATACCTATTTGTAAAACAAAGAAGAAGATTGCTCCCTGGCTTTCTGGGTACCAGCCCTGCAGCGGGTGCCATGCCACAGATCTCTCCTACCAACACCATTGTGCGCAGATTCAAGGACGCTCCCTGCGTTTGGCTTTTTAAACGAATTCTCATTTTAAGGTGCCTGGTTCGACATTCACAACCAGGTACTCAGGGCCAAACTCTCCACTTCACTGCCAGAGCTGGCCCCGGTGTTGGCTGCACATAAAATGACAGCCAAGAAGCCAGATGTAGGTGGCCAGGTCCCCTCTGCTCAGTCACTGCTGCCCTTCGGCCGCCAGCAGCAGCGCCGGCACAGGCTGCCCCAAGCTGTGATGCCCGAGGCTGGGGCTGGGAGGAGGAAGCAGGAAGACCCAGGAGCTGCAGGAAAAGGACAGGCAGAGATCACCCAGGTGGGTGCAAGGGCCACCAGGCTCTCTCCAAGGACAGCTGACCATGACATTGTGAGGGTCGGGGGTCCAAGACCACCACCAGCCACATCTCTGCTGCACCCAGCACCCCAGAGAAGTGGTAGCTTGCTCTCCTTCCATGCAAGGATGCTACCACTCACGACAGGAGGCAACTTATGCACAGTGCCTTTGAGCTTGTGACCCTGTGCTGGAAACTGCAGCATCCGTGGAGGTTTGGTCCTCTCCTGGAGCCCACTGGCTGATGGCTGCATCAGCCTGAGGCAGCTTGGAACCACTGCAGAGGCACCCTGGGGTTCCCCATGGCTGCCCCTTGCCAGCCTGGTGCAGCCCTGGGACCCAGGAACCAGCTGGACAGTGGATCTGCCTTGGCACAAACACCCTGTGGGACTGCTGTGGAAGGCACGCACGTGCACACACGCGCATGTGCCCACCTGCACGCACACCTGCACGCGTGTGTGCCCACCTGTGAGCCCACGGGGCGAGCCAGAACCTGCTCAGTCCATGCCAGGGGCTGGTCCTGGGGAGGAGGCGCAGCACAACAGGCTCAGGCTCCCACCAGCCATGGCCACTGCTTGCAGGAGCGGAAAGTATTACACTAGATTGATTAAACGTGTCCTTTTCCACTGATGAACTCTGTCCTGTGAGCCAACATTTTCCACTTCAGACATAGGGGTACCCACTTTTGGGGAGAAAAGCAGTAAATGGTATCTGAAAGAAACATTATTCACGAGGGCAGCAAAAGCATTTGGCATTTTCTTCCTCTCTCCTTATGGACAACCTTGTCAAAGGACTGAACAAAAAGCTCACAGGAGTTTTTTAAAAAACCTCTCAATCTGCAAGTACCTCTATGTGGAGGCATTGGTGGAAGCCTGGTCCCAGCTTTCCAGCCCATCCATGCTGCTATTTTTCTAATATTCTTGGAAGTCTTCACAGGTTTGTTTTCTTTTTGTTTTTTCTTTTTAAAAGCGCACCTTTTAACAGCCCTGGGGCAGAAGGCTCTAGCTTGCTAAATCACAAGGTTTGCCACACTGAAATGCAGGGACGTGCCCGCAAACGGGAACTGGCTGTCTTAGCTTTTGTTCTTGACTGTTTGCCAGAATCCTTAAAACAACAGGAGGAGGTTCAGCCACCTAAACATCCCTGCACTCGCTGGCTCAGGGAGCCTGTAAACACGGGCATTAGTGTATCAGACCCATGGATGTGTTTGCCAGCAGCGCAGACTGTCCCACTGCTGGTGGCTGGGTGGCTGTGGGACAAGAAGGAGCAGGAACACCTGGCAGTGCCAGTGGTGTGTCCCTCCCGGCACGACACTGGGATCCTGTGTCCTTGCAATGCTTGCTGATTGCAGACAGGAGAAAAGTGTCAGGAAACACCATCCAGTGCTGTAATGTTAGAAATACGGTTATCCTAGATTTTAGAGCCAGGTAAGAGATGATCCCCTTCCTGCTCCACCAGAGACAAGAATTGGATTTGTATCGATGTAAGGAATGGTCACATTTTTCCCCTCCCAGCTTGTTTGAAGAACAGTGATGGGAAGGGACAGCAATGGATCGAAACTTGTAGATCAGAAGAGATAATTAGCAAAATGCTACCCTTGAAGAACTAGAAAACAACCTCTAGTGCAGCCAGTGGTGGTAAATGCTTCCTCAGCAAAGACCTAAGCCATGCCATTCCAGAGCTGTATATTCTTACTTAACTTGGACAGCACACCTCAGTCCTCAGCTGCAGAGATACCGAGGCTTCTATTTCAGTCACAGACTTGGAGAGAGACCAGGTGCACACCTCAGACCTTGCCTGCAGTCATTCCTCAGCCACCTCACTGTCATGCTAATGTTTATTTAGACTGGTGGGGGTGGAGATGACCTAGCAAGGTGTTGAGAAGCTCTCCTAAGGTCCATCCCTCAGCTGGGCTCTCAGCAGCCACCTTGCTGACGTTTGAGTCTGGGAGATCTGGGGCAGCACTGCACCTGCCTCCAGGCTCCACCCCAAGGTGCTCAAGATCCTCCAACTCCGTTCTGCTGGCTCCAGTTTCCTTCTTGTGTGTCCCAACCGGGTCACTTCAGAGGGATTTAGGATTTCAACAAACTGCACTGTTCAAATTCTGCAGGGCACAAACTCTACAGCAAGAGTCCTCCAGTCTTCACCTGCAGTTCTCAGCACCAGCATTCCCTCAGGCTCTCCTCCCTAAGTCCCTGCACACCTTTGAATCACTGAGGAACTCAGGAGCTCCAAACTGTCCTTTGCCTGAGGTTTGCACCCCTCCAAGGTCTCTCTTGGTAAATACATGGGATGCAGCTTAACTCATACAGCACCTAGACTTTTCCTCTGCTTTCCCTGACCATCTGCTCCTGAATTTTTACCACCCCCTGGCTCACCCAGCTGGGAGGCAGCACCCTCCTTCCCAGCTCTGCCTCAACCCCATCACTTGGATGAAAGCCACTGAGCACGTGCAGGTGGGTGCCCACCTCTGGGCCATCTCCTTGAGTGTGCGGGTCCTACGAGGTGGGTGAACCAAACCTTCTTCCCTCACAGCGTCATGGCATTAGATTATAAAGTTCAGCTTGTCAGTAAGTAAGCCAATCCCACCCACGACTTCTTTCCACATAATTATGGTTCACGGATATACCAGGAAAAAAGGAGAGCCCCTGCCGGAGATGCTGACGTCTTTTTCCTTTCAGGTTCAATGGCTGCTTTATTGCGGTTGGGTTTTCTTTCTCCCTGCCACTTGGTCTTTCTCTGACTGGAACTGTTCCCCTCCAAAAACGTGGTGACTTTTGCTGAAAAGCAATTCTGCCACTTCTGTAGCAAGGCAGCGCTCACGAATAGCACAGTGGTAGTTACGGGATGTGTGGTTTACCTCAAGACGTCACATCTCCTCCCCCTGGAGACATCAGAAGGGTTATTGCTCAAATTCAGCTTCGATTCTATAAAGGAAAAAGGCCCTGTGACTTTCACTACTACTTTGAATGTTCTAAGAAATCTGCACATTCCCTTCCCCAAGCTGCTTCAAAGGCCAAATAGCTGAGGCACAAGATGCTGCCCTTTGGTAAACATACGCATTCGAAGTGCGGTCTAAAATCCCATGAGTCAAAGTGCAGTATTTCCCACCCAGGGAAAGGAATGATTGATTTTGTTTGGGGATTTTTCCCAGGTGAAGGCTGGTCAGAAAGGAGGACTCTGAGTACCACACTTGCACTTTATGTTCTCAAATACTTTTGGAGAGCAACAGAAGTGAAATACCTGGTGTGCCTTTCAGTGCCTCTCTCTGTGCTCAGCTGGAAGATGTCCCTGAGGACACATTGCTGAAGACATCCATGGTCTGTGCAGGAAAAGAAGGCACCATGCTCTGCCATGGCAAACACCAGCCCAGTAAAAGCTGGGCTTGACAGGAAAGCTGTGAACCAAGAGGCAGGCAGGCTCAGCCGTGCCGGACACAGGCGGCACAAGGCTGAGTTAGTGCACACTGAGAGAGCTGAGAAAGGAAACCAGCAACCAGCCTAAAGAAAGAGTGACGCAGAAGGTAAACAACTGCCATCACCTGTGCAAACACAGCCGCTCTCATCCCCCTCACAGAGGCAGTGGGGGACGGGGCAGTGCTGTCCAGCCAGCCTGCAGGGAAGGGTGCTGACGATGACATGGAGATGCACTGCAAACCAGGGAGCCCAGCTGCTGCCACCCACCCCAGATTTGGTCCTGTCCATGGTTGTCCTGGCAAGGACAGCTCCTCTTTTCTCACAAGTCATCCCCAGGCTTTAACAACTTTCCCGCTCTGCAGACCCTTGTTGAGCTGAACTAGCAAAAGCACAATGCTGTGACTCCTCTGGGTGTGAGGTTTTGCCCGTACAGCAGCTGATAAGCTTTCCATGAGCTGTTCCAGCCTTGTGTGAGCCACAGAGAGTGGGGTCTGCAGGCACCACTCCCGAGTTCTGCCCACCTGAAGCCGTGATGATGTGGGGAAGGGCAAAGGTTGCAAAGGGAAACCATGTCGTGGCCTTTTGCTCATCTCAGCTTTGAGAGTACAACTGTGGTGTCGGACCAAAACCATGACTGAGTTCCCCTTTGCTAAAATCATTTCTGATTTCCTGCGTGGTGCTCAAGGATGGGGTCCCCAAGGGAGGCACAGGTTTCCATTGTCATTATATCGAGACCCAACGCCATGCCTGATGAATGCAGGGTTTACTCATGGGTGCCTTTCTCCCGTGTGCCTCACCACATTGGGGCCTGCCCAGGAAACGCAGCTGGTTTCCTGCTGGCAGCTGGGCAGCACTTCCTTCACTGAAGAGCTCAGCTCGTTCCCCTGCCTGTCACTCCAGCACCAGCCTCTTGGGCTTCTCTGGGAAGGTTCTCACCTGTGGATAAAAGTACTTGTGTAGCGCATGAGCTGAGCCCCTCAAGTGTGGAGGGTAAGTGACCCGGCCTAGGACCGGCAGCAGGAACTGGACACCAACCTCCCCAGCAGCTGGGATGTGGGATACACACCAGGGAGAGGAAAATGGTTACAACACAACCAGGTGGAAGATGCAACATGCTTGTGTGCATTACAAGGACATTATCTCCTAAGAAGTACTAATAGGGAAGGAGCTCCTTTGACAAAGCTGCCCCAGTGAGGAAAGGCCAGGGGTGGGCACCTTCATACCCAGCACCCTGTCTCTGCTGGGGCTGGCAGGTTCCTGGCATGAGCTAATTAACTCTTCAATTGCTGAGGAAGCTCAGAGGACCTTAATATGACAGTCACCATAAAAGCATTTTGTCTGTCAACAGACTCTTTCATCCAAGGATCTCAAAGTGCTTTACAAGTATTAATTAAGCTCACCGAAGTAAGTATGAATAATTATTGTCATTGAACAGCGTGGAGAACTGAGGCCGGACTTGCCCAAGAGCAACTGTCAGGACCCAGGGACAGGCACGGAAGGAGGAATTCTCAGCTGCAGTTGCCAGACTGCAAACCCTCCTGCAGAGAACAGCCTCAGCCTGCATACTGGCTGAGCCTGCTGGACTCTGCTCAAGGGTGTCCTCCCCTAGAAGATCACATTTGAAGAACAGGGGGGAAAAAAAGTCATTTTCATTTTAGAATACACTGCAATCTATGTCACAGCAAAAAATTTAGGCAAAAATGACATGAAAGTATAAACTCCCCATATCAGTGTGTAAACTTTCTGAGTAACAGAAAAGGAATGCTGTTTCTTTTTATCCTGTATCCTGTAGCAGTACCTTCTGCTGTTTTACATGAGATTAGTAGTTTCTGAAAGTAATGCATAATAAATCAGGTGTTGAGGAATTAGGGGCAGAATTTAAACACTATTTAAAACCTCAAATGATCAAACCTTCATTTATAAAAACATGCTTATTATTTCCCCTTCTTGTTATGAATCTCAGTGCTTGGAACACTTTCATTTTCCTATGCCTCCAACCACCCGGTATCAAGGAGTCTCAGATCAGGGTTGCTTTGGTCGCAAGTTCAAGTGTATTTTTAAGGTGATAAAGACTCACTGTCATCATGTAGTCTGAACCCTTGCACAGCCCAACCCAGAGGAATTTAGCTGTTTACCTTGTAGATAGCCCAACTACTTACATCGCATTATTTTGTTAATTTTCATGGAGGTAGCTGTAGCTGCTGAATGTCTCTCATGTTTCCCCACCTTCCAAACCCTGCTCCATGTTGCATGAAGAGGCTCCAATACTGGGCTTCTTGTTTGCAGTTTCCTTACCTACAGGAATGTTGTGGGAAGGAATATACAAATATTGTGAGATTTGAAGATATCAGAGCAACGGGGAGGGGAGTCATAAATATACCTCACACAGATAATAGTGGCTATAAATTCTATTGCCTTGATCTGGCTTGGCACCAGTGCCCTGCAGAACTCCGTGCTGTGCTTGCTCCTCTCTCCATGGCAGCTTCACTGTTTATTACTGATATAATTACAGCACTATGACGTCTTCTGCACCGTTCTGGATAAAAACAGCCTTTTCACTTTGAAATAAGCACTTTACACAGCAGTGGCAGTTAAACTGAAGAATATCTGTACGAGGTGTGTGATGGTGGTAAACTGATGGTTTGTTTTACACCAGCACAACTTTCCTGTGCAATTGTCTTTCGGACAGCTAATTGGCCTCTGAGTTCAAACTGAGCCACCACAGCTGGGGCTCTGTGCCATGAACACTGCCCAGAGCAAAGAAACCGAGCAGGTGACTCTTCTTTGCCACAGAGGATCCTCCTCATGGCTGTGCTGGAGGTGATGGGCACTTCTCCCTCCGTGGAGCAAAGCCAGGGGTGGTCTCCCAGAAGGGGAGCTGATGTGGGTGTGCTGCACGTGGGGAGGAAACACCCTTAGCACGGCAGTGGCCCTGTGCACTTTCTGCTCCAGGCTTGCAGTCGGAGGCTCCTTCCTCTTCCTCCCCACTCAGAGGGCCCACGCCCTGTGGCTCTGCCAAACCCGGTCCCCGCCCCAGGCCCCCCTGCCCATCCAGTGGTGGATGTGCAGATAGTGGTGGGCCCACAGGAGCCTCCTCACCCACTTGGGGTGAGCTTGGGAGCATGTTCCATTGCTGCCGAATCCCTGAGCAGCTTCAGATAAAATGGACAGGCAGGATGGTGGCACAGTTACTGACCACTTCATTGGGAAGGGGGAGACTCTTCTGTAGTTCTAGAAACCTCCTCACCTCAAGCCATTGCAAACTGAGCCCAATTGAGTGTTTCAGATCAGTGTTGCCTGTTTCCAATTACATCTGAGCACATTTCTGCAGAGAAGAGCCAAGGTCTTGATTTATAGGCTTTTGGGCAAGAGAATGCAGTGTTTTTCATTATCTTTATCTCTAAATCTGCTCTTGTTACTTGTTGCTTACAACAAATTTGCAGAGTCTAATGCAAAGGTCTTTTGTTAAGGTTTCCTACACTCAGATGCTAAAATCCTTCATTAAAGCCCAGGCTAATTGCTTCTGCATCAGATAGGCCCATCCATTTCACCTTGCTCATTGTGCCCTTGGGAAGGGAACTCGAATTTTGGGATGCAGAAGTGGCAGAGCGGGAGACACACCTGGGGCTGAGCCTGTGCAGCTCACAGGGCTCACCCGCACATCCCTCCCACCCAGCCCTGGCCACGGCCAGAGCCCGAGCACCTCGCAGGCGCTGTGGAGAGTGGGAGAGGCAGCCAGCCTGCTCCTGCACCACTCGCTCTGCACCAGACATTCCTCTGGCTGGGTTTTCTGCTGCATTGGCTTCCCACATATTTATCCTGACATCACATGGGCTGGGGCCCTTCCCGCCTCTGCCCAGCAGGAGTTTGCTATGTAAAAAAAAAAACAAACCACTTTTAGAAAACGATGTCTTCTGTGGAAGGAAAAGGCTCAAATGCAGCAAGAAAGAGTTTTATGAGCTTTGCTTCAATACTCGTTGTGCAACATCCTTATGGGATTTCATTATTTATGATTTTATCTAACTACAGTCTATGCCTAATAGCTCGAAGGTGCTGTTGATTAATTTTTTCCAGGTCTTTGATGTACCGGCAATAACTTGTCCATGTTGTCCTGTGTCAGTAAAGTGGAAATTGCCATGCCACAGTCAAGGTATCCAAAGCCGGTGGCCAAAGCCAAAATAACTGCCTGTGCCCACAGTGGGACCAAGGTTTAAGGTTTCCCCCCACCATGCTCTCCCCACTGGCGCTGGCTGAAGGAGCTGTAATGAGTCAGCTCACTAAAACAGGAAAAAAAGAATCCAACTGAAAAATGCTTTTTTTTTTTTTTCTTCTTTAATTTTTTTTTTCTGGGTTAGTGAGTTGAACTAACTCCATGTGACCAGGTATGCACTAGAGCCGGCAGGACGATGAAGGGAGTGATCAGGCAGCAAGGAGCAGCAGAAGGAGGAAGAGGAGGGAGAAGGGCAAGTGGGGGCAGGCTGTAAGATCATCTTTTGATACCACACCCTGTGTATGGACACTGTCAGTCTAATTCCTACCGTACTGGTTCCATCCTTGATGTTGTAATCTGTTTCTGTGAATCTTTTCAATTAGGTAGTGATTTACTGGTTAGTGGGGTGGGTTTGGACATCCTCCAGCAACAGACACAAAATCCCTTACCACGCTGAGCTCTGTCCTATTGCCTGCAATGCAAAGGCATAAAACTTTTTCTCCAGGAAATGATTCTTTTTCAAAATGATTATAAGATTATATGACTAGAAAGTTATGTGATGTAAACCTGTCTGTTTCCAAAAGCTTTCGTGTAGTTACACCACTTACAAAAGGATTTGCTTCAAAATTTTTAGCTGTCCCAGCACTTTAGTTGCTGGTTAACTGGAGGTCTTCCTGAAAAGAGTGCATTTATCAGCATAAATGGACCTGTTTCTTCCCTTACATAGAGGTTTTCAGTCAGCCCAACTTAAAGTGTTTGCCAGTTCAAAATTTATTATTTCTTGTCATCACTTCTCTTATAGTCATCACCTCTCTGGTGTTAGTCCAATTCTGTGGATTTGTCAATCACCACCACAAAGAAACCCAGAGCCAAAATAAACCTGGCACTACTTTATTTCTGTATTACAAATGTACTGGCACAAACCTTGTCCACAGAATCTCCTATTTCAGCAAAGTGCTTGAAATCCCATTGACTTCAATTAGTAAGTTAAGCAAGTGCTTAAATGCTGTATTTGAACTGGGGCCTGAAGACCATACCTTGGCTAACTGGATCTGTTGTCTTTTTTTTTTTTAAGTTATGCTTTTAGAGGAATTTCCACATTTCAGTTCAGCCGAAACATCAAAAATTTGGATGAGATTAAGGAGAGCTGAAAGTTGATCCTATGCTGTCTTCTGGCATCATTCACTTACAAACTGTTTGTAGTCAGTTAAGCATTAAGCATTCAAGGAAAGTGAATGAAAAAGTGAGACGTCTTCAAGGTTATGGGCTCAAAACTTGGGAGGGGGGGAAAGGAGGTCCTGCTCAGCAAAATGACACAAGGAAAGGATTTACTGATGTATCAGAAAAACATGGACCACTATGAATAGGCTTTACTTCATCATAGCTGACGGTGTCTGGCAATTCTGCACTACACACTGCTCCTGTTCTCCCTGCATGCAATTACATGGGCATATCAGTGTAATGCATGGTTATTACAAAATAACCACAACGTGTTAGGAAGAACATTTCATGCTTCTCAGCTGGACAAGGCTCATCTGGTCTTAATTTTTTTTTAAGGAGTATCTTCTATTTTAAGATTTTCCCCATTTAGCCAATGGAATCTATGTTAATTTGACCTCTATTTAAATCAAATTTTTTCAATTATTCTCTCTGGTGATCAAAGAGCTCTGGGGCAGCTTCCTGAGAGGCCAGAATACCTTGCTGCTGGAGCAGACTGGCTGAGCAGCAGCATGCAAGTTCTCCCCCACCTTCCTGCTGTTGGGAAAGAGGCCTCCAGTCTGGCCACTCGCCCTCAGCCCCAGACCCACGTGCTTCCCTTGCCCAAACCTCTCTCTCAGGCATGCTTGTGCTGCCCACGGGGAGGTTTTTTAGGAGGTAGAACTACTGGGCACTGCCCCTTTTCCTACTGGGTTTGGGCACCTTGCTTGGAGCTGAAGGGGAATCCCTAGGAGCTCTGCTGGTGGCTCCTCTCAGCCACATGAGAGTTGTGGTGGCAGCTCCTTCTTTGCTTCCTTGTGTCTGGCAAGACTGGCAGGGTCTGGTGCCTCCTTCAGGGCCCATTGCTGCAGGTGACCGGGAGATGGGTGCTGAGCACACCTGGCATCAGCTGGAGCCTCCCAAGGGGCAGGTAAAGAAGTGTCCTGGCCCTGGGTGGTGCCAGCCAAGGTGGGCGATGCCTGCATGGTTGACAGCGAGCTCCAGGGGAAACCCTGCCTATTCCCAACCAGCATCTAGAGACTTCCAGCTCTTAGCAATAGTCTAAAGGACTGAAATCTCGCCCCTGGTGACTCAGGGCAGCCACATGCTGGTGAAGGAGCGGCGTGAAGAGCTCCAAGTCTCTCGGGGAGGGGCTCTACCTTCAGCCTTGTGCCATTCCTATGCTGCCCTCCTGGGCCCGTCCTGGCGCTGGGCTGTGGAACGGGATGTGCCAGCTCAGGCACAGGCCAGGTGGCTGCGGAGACAGAGCAAGGGCAGCAGGAGTCTCTGCACTGCCCTTCCTGGCACATCTGCCCCCAGTGGGACGTGGCAGGAGAGACTCAGGTTGAGGACAGAGCCACTTCCCACTCTTGCAGTGAGACTGGACACTGTTTCCCCCTGCCCCAGAAAAGCCTGGGAGCAGTGCTGCTGGCTGCAGCACGGCTGGGCCTGGCTCCTGTCCTGCCACGGAGCACCCTGGACAAATCACTTTCTGCCTCAGACCCTTGTTTGTAAAATGGACACAAATACTTCACAAGGATGTTGTGAAACCTAATTAATTAATTAATACCTGTACTGCACTTTGATGTCCTCACATGAAAAGTCCTATATAACTACAAAGCATTTTTAATGTTATAAAGCAAGAACTTCTTGCTGTCTTGCCTTGGCAAAGAGGCTGATTAGATGTTATCAGTTCTGCTGCTCACATGCACAGAAACTGCTGCAGTGGGGTTTGGATCCTGGTTTGTTTTTAAAGAGTCACATAGTAAAATGATGGGAAGAGTTAATTTGGCAGTCTGTTCCCTGTGACTTCAGGGAGTGGCTGGAATTGGCTTTATATTTTCTGTCAACAGAATAAGCTAAATAGCCCTAGAAGAAAAAAAAAAAAAGCCACACAAAAACCAAACCCTGACATATCTGTGCATACAGGTGTGTCCTGATCACACCTGCAGTAACTGGACCAAAAGGCTTTCTAGCCCAAGCCCGAGAAAAAAGCTGTACCACAGGAGCACCTAATCCTGCATTTAAACAACTCCATACTGCTCACATTTCATAGAAGGTGAGTGGCTCCCAAGTAAGAGTCTGTTTGGGCCAAATCTCATTGCCTTTTTCTGCTGTTAAGACTGTCCCGTTTGCAGTTTTACTACTTAAGTGATGAAGACCCAGCCTGGGCAGTTGGGACTGATGAGCCCTGATTCTGCCTTCATCATGAAATGCGTGGTACTGTGATGCCAGAAGGCACCATTGCAGAGCCTGTGCTTTAATCTGCACTCAACTGATAACGAATGTTAAGAAGCTGCACTCTATCGTCCTTCCTTTAGAGAGCTCAGTTATGCCTGTGTGCCATGGAGGGATGAAAGCGCAGCTTTAAATATTAAAATTCCCAACAGACCTGTCCTGCACTGCATTTAAAGGTGCACTAATAAGTTAATGACAAAATACAAATGCCTTGACTCCTGCAATTTAGAAAACTGGAGCCAAAGGAGTCTTAATAATCCTGTTTTTCTTTCCCAATTAACACTGTTTACTTTCTGCATTTCCTTGACCTTGAAGAGCAATCCTGCACGATTCCACGTACTCGCCTCCACCTTCAGCCCTTACAGCACAAACACAATACCCAGCAGTGCTGTTCCAGGCCCTCAGCAGCACAGTGCCAACCAGCCTCTGCTCCCTCCCTCTGGCTGCCAGCACCCACTTTCTCTCCCTTCCCTGAAACCCAAACCTGGCTGGACACCTGGACGGTGTCATTTGCTAAGATGAACAGGTAAACACATACATGAAGCACATTGCAAAGGGCTTGGGCTCCTTGTTTGCTGTCATTTCCAAAGGCTGCCTCAAAGCTTGGGGATGCTCAGAGCTGCCTGCAAGCAATAAGCAATTGCTCACAGGCACTTTTTTGTCTTTTTTTTTTAAATTTTAATGACAACTTTTCCCTGTGCTCATCTGGACAGCTTTTGGAAGACAGCAGGAGTCTGTGCATGCCACTGCATCTGGCAGCACTGTGCCTGAGCCAGGTGCTCCTAGCCTGTCCTGCCCAGTAGAGTGAGAAGGGAGGGAGACAAAGTCCAGCTCAGGTGCAAACAGCTGGAGGCAGGAATATGCACAATAGGAGGAAACTGGGTACATCGCCTTTGCAAAACCAAATAAACAACACTTTTAGAAATTAAAAAAACCCAGCCACCTCCCAAACCAGCTTGGACAAAATCCTTTCCTTCCCCCAGCAACAGAAGGATGCAGAGGCTGAAGTGTTTTCACACTGAAAGCACGGCATCGTTTGTGAGCTTTTTCTACAGTCTACAAATAAACAAAACCCAGGGAGTGTTTTGCATTCAATAGTTAATCACGGTTGGCTGAGTGTTTTTATTTTTCTTCACTGTAAAGGCATTCTTGGTCCGCCTACCAAACAGCTTGTTTTGTCTGAGAGATTTAATCTTGAGTGGCAGGACAAGGTGCAAAGATAAACCTGAAAACAGTTCTTATTTTTCTATAGCAAGATTTCAGTATGTAAAAGCTAACTACCCTGCAAACAGGCCCCTCAGGTTGGCGTGCACAGCACTTCTTGCCACAACTGCCAGTCGGCCTGGATACCCTGGCCGACAAAGAAGCTAATTTCACTCGGTTTTAACTCTTACCTGTTTGTGAAGTGCTCTTTAAATGGTCTCAACAACCAGAATTCAACGCAGGTTGGACCAGTTTCTAGCCCTAACTCCTCCCTGAAGAAGCATCTTGTTTGTATACAGGGAGCACTGGCTCCAGAAGCCCAGCCTACTTTCAAATCCAAACAGTTTTTCTTCAAAGCAACATCAAGGTACCTTTCATAAAAATGAAGGGATGATGCAATACATATATAGTGCATCAACAAGTACTGGAGCTGCTCTGCTCAGAATTAGCTTAGGCAGTTACTTGAGAGCACTGTGTTGTACAAACATCAGCCACATTTTTGCAGCCATGCCTACTAACACAAGTGAATGACTGAAAAAGTACTGAATTCATTTAAATTTTATGGTTTCACACTTTTGAGATCTAAAAATGGTTAGAAACAATAAACTTATGAAATCTCACCACTTATGCTATTCATTTTGTTTCCAAGTGCTATTGCCTCTGAACAATCTTTAATGGAGATAGTATCAGTTAGTGCTTAGATCTGTGTCACAGGCATTAAAAAAATTAATAAAACCATGTCCAAGTTGCCTGAAAGGTTTGTCTTCAGGTCATTTAGTCCCACATTTTGCTTGAAGCAAGACTATCTCTAGGTGCTGGATAGGACCACCATGGCTCTGCCTACTCCTGGCTCACCAATCTCGAGGGAGATGCCCCAACCTCTGGGGGGCACCGCTTCCACTGTGGGACTGCATGTTCTTGTGGAAACACTCTCTGCTGTGAGCTTGGTATCCTGGAGATTTGTGCATTTGATGGTGTCACTTCACGAGGCAGAGTTTTTGGTAACTCTTCCCCATAAACACAATCCAACAGAGTTGGCAGAAAGCAGTCACGAAACTCCCTACAAATTCATTTCAACAGCTGCTTGCAACTTCCCTAATCCTGTGCATGTAACACCAGACACAGGGAGCTACTTCTGATGTTTCTTTAAGGTGTATGCTTTAAAATCAGTACAAGGCCTTAGCAAAGATGAGGGTCTATACAGAGTGATGCTGGTAACCTCCATCACCCTTCTAAGTATTTGCCCTGAATTAACTTCCCTGCTTCTTGAACCTGCTCCAAAGTATCTCAGGAGCAGAGAAGAGAACATAAATAACACTTCACACAGTATATTTAATGTGGGGACCCTTTTGCCACAGTGTATCACAGTGCTGAATACATGGTTCATTTCTGAAAAGAGCCATGACCCATGATCCATCCATTTCTAAAGCACCAAAATAAAAATAATGCCCAATTCAACAAAATGGCCATGACAAATGCAGAAGAAATACTCCTGCCATCCACAAGCTTGACAAACCAAGTGATTAGATTATTTTTGAATCTCTCTTATAAAGTACTCCAGCAATGGGTAATGCCAGAGACAGGGAATCGGATTTGCCCAACCAGTGTTCTGACAGATACCACCTCCTCTTCAAACCAGGCGCCTCTGAGTGTTCTTTGCAGCCTTGCTTTGAAAAGGCAGGCTCTCACGAGCAGGCATGTACCCAGCTTTGTATGAGCAATCCAGGTCGTTGCTGAACACCCATCCACTGGAGGAGAGGAAGGCAGGATCAAGTTGTGGGGGTTTTTTGTGCAACCTGCCCATAATTAGCCCCAAGCGGCAGCTGAGTCACTCCCAAGAGTCCTGGGTGCTATTAGGACCAGACACGCCACGGCCCAGTGTGTAATTATATACCAGCCACCACTGTGCGGAAACGGCTCCATTTACTATCTGACCCCATTAAACAGAAGCTGTCATTTCTTCTTGGCTACCAGAGCTGCGGGTGCTCTGAGCAAGATGAGCCAAATTCTCACAGTCCAAAGTCATTCACCCAAACTCACCTCCTTCTTGCTGAAACCAGCAGATGCCGTCCTCTTTCCTGGTTCACCTGTGAGCTGCCCGAGAACTCCCCTATGGTCAAGAGGCAAACGGGTGTGTTGAGACACAGCAACTACTGGATACAAGGGACAGGGAGATGAGTGCACAAAGTCTAGGAAACACAGTATGCCAGTAGTGTCTATTTCATCAGAGAGCAGGCTCAGTTGCCCAAAACACCCAAGAAATGACCCCTAGCTGGCAGGGCTGTACTTGAGTTGCAGCTGGATTTTGCAGCTGCCTTTTCCTATCAAGGCACTAAGAGGAAGTGCCTGGCTTCAGCAGCATCAGCAGGGTGGCATTCCCCCCTGGCACAGCTCCTGTGTTGGGCACAAAAATGAACCTAGTCCCATCTGATGAGCAACCAAGGCCCATTACCTCCTGCAGCTGGGATCTCGCAGGCTATACACAGTGCCTGAGCCAGCAGAGGCCCTTTTGCTGGTTCTCTGAGGAAAAGCAAGAAACGGGTCTGGGTTTTTGTCACCCCAGGTTGCCAGCCTGTCACACTGAGTTCAAGTGAGGTTTGCTGGGAGGGGTGTGCAATGCTTGAGCTGCTGCTGACGCTGCAGTTAGAGAAGAAACACATGGCTCCAACCTCGAGCTGCTACTCTCGCACCATCCCCTTCGAAAGACACAAATAACCTCGATGGCTCTGGGTTTTAAACTAGTACTGAAAAAATTCTGCTGAAAGGGACAGTGGAATAAGGGAAACAGGATGTCAAACTAGGATCAGCTTGAACCATTTCAAATAAACAACGAGGAAATAAAATGTACCCTGATTGCTGGCAGGCTCGACGGCTTACAAAGTACTCGCCCCACCCAAATCAAGGGCTTGAAATGGAGCAGCAGTGGAACAGAAACCCCTGACAGCGTAAGATTTGTTCCCTGGTACTGCTTTGCCATCCTCAGGGATAGAAAAAACATCATTAGAGTTTAACTAGAGTTGGATGAAAACATGGAGTACCCCAAGGACCAATTTTCACTGTGGGCAGCTGCAGCACGAGGCGTTAATTCTTCACCCTTTCTGGTGACAGGAGAAACGCGGGGAGCTGTAGACACAAATAACGTTAGACTTGTAGTGTGTATTTTGCAATGAAATGCTTGCTCTACTTCCTGTTGTTTAAAACTGCATTTATTCTTCAGCACTGCAAGAAAAACCTCCTGTATTTTGTACTGGGGGCACATTTAAAGGCCCATATATTGTAGACTCAGCAAGTGGCAGGGCAGCTGCCATACCTTGCTTCCTTTCTGATTTCAGGCCTATTTTCAGCAGCTGATGCTGGTTTCCCCCTTGTCTTTTTGCTTGGTAGCTACCACTTTAACAAAATGGTGTTTGTGCAGTGCCTTGGAACCGAGAACTGAGCTTTTTAACATCAGACAGGGAATAGAATAAGAAAAGCAGGACTAAAATCACCTACATGCCATGGTCTTTCAAGGCACATGCTTAGAAATACATGGCAGAACCCTCAAGTTCTTGCAAAATAATACTTAGACTGCCAGATTTTTATTTCCTACATAGCTAAAATTACTTGCATGTTCTGATATTTGTGTTTACTTTCCCCTAGAACAAAGTTTGAAATTATTCTCTGAATCTACAGAAATCAGTGAATTAAAATATTACAAAACTCATGCACTGTTTATAGACATTTTTCAGACTTTTACTGGCTTTCCCTGTAGGGGCAAACCCTACTGATGTAAAGTATAAACAAGAAAAAATAGTGCCTGATCAATGCTTTATCTAGGTTTCCTTCAGGAATGGACAATTCACTTTGCCCCTGCTAATTTGCTACCATGGAAATTAAATGAAGATTTGGTAAAAAAAAAATGTACCCAGTGCTATCAGCATGATTATCCTCTCTGCTCTGGTAATAGCCCTTCCTCAGAATTCTTCTG
Organism: Platysteira castanea; assembly: GCA_013397175.1. Classification (NCBI taxonomy): domain Eukaryota; kingdom Metazoa; phylum Chordata; class Aves; order Passeriformes; genus Platysteira; species Platysteira castanea. Next base: position 2,194,452 of record VYXC01011369.1, read on the forward strand.
TTGAGGAAACACAACACTTGGCTTAGTAAATAAAAAACAGCTTCTACTTATTTTTACAGCAAATAATTCTACATTCAATGTAGGCTCACAAGACGTTGGCATACGCCTTGTTGCCTTATTAAAAGAAAGAAGTCAAGTTTGCTAAAAAAAGCAGTAATTAGTAAGGATGAAGCAGAATTGTCCCAGAAGAGGACAGACACCTGAAAATAAAAACTGAAAAGGAGATGACTTAAGGGATTTTCAGTAGCATTTAAGAAGTAAGAGTAACTTTTAGGTTTAATGAGCATTACAATACATCAATTACAGAGCCACCAGCAATTTAAGGGAAGAATGTTCACTGGCAGTTCAGTTTGGTCACAGACTTCATTTGCTTCACAGGGCAAGGAACAGCACCCCATAATTAACAATCATGGTCATAAGTTGCGTCCAAAGCTTGCTACCTCCTTGCAGCACATCTTTCTCACAAAGCTAGAAAGGTGAGAAACTCCTCCACTGACAAAGGACTCGTTCCTTCATCTCCACGTATCACTGCTGCACAGACATGGTGCTAGAAATGTATTTCAGACCTGCACTGGTGGCCCTCACGTGCTGCTACAGGTTCCTATTGCCTGCTGCTTCTCTGGTTAAGGGTACTGGCACAGAAGGATGTCTATGCTGCAGTCCCTATTCATCACTTAAACATGTTTCTGAGCTCTGCTAAACCCCCAGCCTTGTACTAAGGGGCACTGCTCAATGGAGAGTACTCAAGATTTAACCCTCTCTTTCCTAGGTAAGAAGGCTCTGTGTAAAACCAACTGAAGTGAGACTTAAGGTACTGAGTCACCAAAGATGCTCATTGCTGTAGGCTCCAGACAGGACGCGAGAATGGGAATATACAGAGAAACATCCCTAGGGAGGGTTTAACAATGCACAGGAGATCTGTGCTAGCTCAAAAACTGACTCAAGTCTACTCTCTGTATGAATGGGAGGATGTTCAAGGACAGTGACAATACCAAAACGCGCAGATTCAGCAAATGAAAAGTGCCAATCAACAAAGCAGTGGCCAGGACAACGGAAAGATCAATGAAGGCCAAACCATATATGGTATAGTTAACTTTTATTTATTCTTCCAGCTGTTTCTCCAGTCTTTCCAGCAAGTTCACAAGAAGCCTGACTTCGAATCCCTAAGATTACTATTACTTCTAGCACAGTGGATTATGTATGCAGATGAGTGAAGGCTTGACTCTAAGTTTGTGATTTAAGGACCTTTGGAAAACCGTGCATTAGCAGGGCTTAGTAACTCAAGACTTACTGCATTCTTTCAGTCAAAACCAGGACAGAGTAGAGTTCAGGGTTTTTGATACGTTTGCAACATTGCTATTTTTCTCCTACGTTTTGTAGTTCTTGTAAGCCAAGGAAAATAGCCTAGGTCTGACTGCTCCCCTCAACTGCATGTATCACATAATAGGGAAGGAAGAGCTGAGAGTCTCAGCGCTGCGAAATTGGCCACAATGGAAATTATAATAAAACAGGAGATAACAGAAATACCTACAACTCATTAGATCCCAGCTTGTATGGCTAACTTAAATGCCTTCAATGGACATTTGGTTTGATATAAAATTGTTCAAACTAACCCTCTCTTCTGGTATAGTATTTATATGGAATTCTTCTGAGAGAAGCTTTCACTCATTTCAGTGTCTCTGCTCTCAATTCCCCATTTGGAGAGCTAAGACCCAGTATTTCTGGGAATTATTTGAAAGGGATCCATAAAGTACCATGTAGGTCAAAGAGTGCAGGGTGGCCTTGAAATAAAGAAAATGTTCATTAAGTGTAACAAAACCACCTTTTCTTCTAAGCTAAAAATTGACAGGCTTATCTTAAACACAGAGTACAGTTTTTCATCTTTTCTACCTTTTTTTTCCCCAAAATACTATCCATTGTAGCATGACATTAAAATTAGACTGAAACTACTGATTTTTTTCTATGTATGTTAGTGAAAAGTTGGTGAAACTATTGAATTCAACAGAATTAATTGCATATTGTCAGTGTCAGGATCTACCCCTTTTACTTTTCCGTGCTTTAACTGTCCTAAAATTTAGGCTTTTTGTACCCTCAAAATATTCTCTTACATGGCTTCTAAAACTCTTTAATAATAAATAATAATAAATAATAATAAAGTGGTTCATTGTCCAAAATGACTAGGACTGAGGTGAAGGATGGATTTTTGGTTGAAAACAAATCTAAATTCTGAAGAGTGGACCTCTCTTCAAGCTACTGCGAAATTGCTAGCCTTTCAATCATGGTAACTTCTGAAAAAATAAGAAAAAAAAAAAGTACTGGTGCCACTTGGGCAATCAGGTATATAAAAGCACACACTGTGTTACTGTGTTCATGGGGCAATCACTACAACACTGAATCCAAGACAAAGTTATAAAATGTCAGATTCCAGGAATGTACTGATGCAACGTAAGGGATTGGTTTATACCTTTTGAAGATGGCTAGAGATTGTTTCTATCAGATTTTGAACACTATGAGAACAAATGTTTTCCATTAGCCACCCTCCTTCTCCCACCCCATTCACAAGGTTGGCTTACTCTGGAGTATGTGTCTGTGGCTTTGGCTTTTACCTGAAGAAATGCAGACGTGAGATCATCCTGGTATACTAAACAATATTTTGTTCTTAGTCACTTGAGGTTGTTCAGTTATGATTTTGCTATTCACATAAAACCATTACCTTCCACATCCACTCTAAGCATGCAAAAGCCTCATGCAATATCTCCAGAGAGGGAATTCAGGCTCAGACCTTTGAAACTGTTGACAGTCCTCAGATAATGCACTGAGAGTCACAAAGGGGTGGGTCACAGGACAGACTAAGCCTCCTCTGCAGACTTAAAAATAAAGTCTGATTTTGTTTGTGGCTTAACTNACACAGAGTACAGTTTTTCATCTTTTCTACCTTTTTTTTCCCCAAAATACTATCCATTGTAGCATGACATTAAAATTAGACTGAAACTACTGATTTTTTTCTATGTATGTTAGTGAAAAGTTGGTGAAACTATTGAATTCAACAGAATTAATTGCATATTGTCAGTGTCAGGATCTACCCCTTTTACTTTTCCGTGCTTTAACTGTCCTAAAATTTAGGCTTTTTGTACCCTCAAAATATTCTCTTACATGGCTTCTAAAACTCTTTAATAATAAATAATAATAAATAATAATAAAGTGGTTCATTGTCCAAAATGACTAGGACTGAGGTGAAGGATGGATTTTTGGTTGAAAACAAATCTAAATTCTGAAGAGTGGACCTCTCTTCAAGCTACTGCGAAATTGCTAGCCTTTCAATCATGGTAACTTCTGAAAAAAAAAAAAAGAACTGGTGCCACTTGGGAAATCAGCTCTATAAAAGCACACACTGTGTTACTGTGTTCATGGGGCAATCACTACAACACTGAATCCAAGACAAAGTTATAAAATGTCAGATTCCAGGAATGTACTGATGCAACGTAAGGGATTGGTTTATACCTTTTGAAGATGGCTAGAGATTGTTTCTATCAGATTTTGAACACTATGAGAACAAATGTTTTCCATTAGCCACCCTCCTTCTCCCACCCCATTCACAAGGTTGGCTTACTCTGGAGTATGTGTCTGTGGCTTTGGCTTTTACCTGAAGAAATGCAGACGTGAGATCATCCTGGTATACTAAACAATATTTTGTTCTTAGTCACTTGAGGTTGTTCAGTTATGATTTTGCTATTCACATAAAACCATTACCTTCCACATCCACTCTAAGCATGCAAAAGCCTCATGCAATATCTCCAGAGAGGGAATTCAGGCTCAGACCTTTGAAACTGTTGACAGTCCTCAGATAATGCACTGAGAGTCACAAAGGGGTGGGTCACAGGACAGACTAAGCCTCCTCTGCAGACTTAAAAATAAAGTCTGATTTTGTTTGTGGCTTAACTTTCAGCCGAGAACTTCAGCATTAAACATAAATTAAATTTTGCCCACAAACTAGCTAAAAATACCTGTAGTTTCTAGAGGCGAATTATTTGCATAATTCTTAATTATTAAGCTTCACTACTCAAAACCCATCTGTATTTCCTAGGTGAATATAAAGCCTGAAAAGCACTATTTTTCATGTGAAATAACAAGTTGTAGAAAGGGTAGGAGAATACTGCCAATCAAGTAGTTTGATGAGATTTCCTTGCATGCGGTGCTGTAGTGAATAATTTAAAATTAAATGTTTTCCAGTTCCACTGTATCATCTGCATACTATTCATTTAGTTCCTCGTGTTTAGCAGAAGTAGGGCACATTTTCCAGATACCATTTATAAGCAACATACTCTGTTAATTTTATTCCTTACTGGAAAGTACCTTGGTCTATTCACAAATTAATTGGGGAAGTGACATCGTGACCGTTAGTCCCAACTGGTGCGCCTGACACAAGCAGGAAAGAAAGGATGAATAGCTGGGATTTTGTGTTTGGCATTTCAGAATTAGGGGAGGTAATGTTTCCAGTTATATACACTTAAAAATAATTTCTGAGAAGATATGTTGAACTTAAGCATTAAGCTAAATACCTATAGCCCTACATTATTTCATCAGTTATTTTCCAAGACATTCATTCCTTTGTTGAAAGTTTGCTTCTTAGCAGTATTTATCTTATTTGGAAAAACTATAGGTCTATGAAAGAGCTTTATTTTGTTATACTGATTAATATAACTAGCTACTTGCATGTTGGTACTTAAGTAGAACTTTTTTGTAATGGCAAGGGGCGCTCATTAGGAAAACACCGAAACTGTACATCTGGAAATAAAAACAAAGCATAAAAGCCTAACATTTCACATAAGATGAGCTTTCAACAGAAGTATCAGAAAAACCACCAGACCTCAAACACCCTGCCATATTAACTTCACACCAACTGGAAAGGCACTGAGAATTGAAGTGTGCAACTCGTATCTATACCTGTGAGAGTAACAACCACAGTGAGACTCAAACCTCCAAGGCAGAATATGGCACTGTACAGTCCATGAGGCATTCCCGGTACACACGGCAGTTTTACATTTTCTTAGGATAAGCTGAAAATGTTAACTAAATATACACATTACATCCTATTTCTGTGGGGAAAAAAAATACCATTTAGACCACCTGAAGACAAGGAAACAAGGCATAACATACAGGACATTGTTGGCACAAAGAAGTGTTATCATTTCAATACACGCCCTTTTAAATTTAATCCAATAGATATATAAAGGAATTGCAGTGGCAGAGACAAAGGGGCAGGACTAATATCAAATATTCAGTTCTAACCACGCTAGTGAGGTCTTCGTTTCAGCAATTGAAGCTACTAAAACCACTTCAGAGGCAAGAAAGCACCTATCAAGACAGTCCAACCCATTTCGAGGCATTCTTCTTCTGGGCTGACATGCAGACTGAAGGATCTGTCCAGTATAGTTTCCATGCCCGAAGCTGCCTAAAGCTTCCCATTAGCAAATGCTGCCTCCTGGAACTGAGGGACAAACGTCTTGAAATATGTCCTAGTGAAAAGAACAGAAAATATATGATTAGAAGGAGTAGCCTTAAAAGCATGAATTGAAGCACTTGATGTTCCCCACGTTTCCTATTTCCCCTATGTGGAAAAGGCTTCACATATGGTACAAAAGGCCCAAAGACAGACAAGGCAATGGAGCAGGAAAACTGTGAAGTCAGAATATGTACAGGAGATAAGCTCTTTATCTGTCTCCTAACAGACACCTTGACACAACACTGTCACTGCTGATGGCAGCAGTTTACATACGATGTAGCAAATAAATACTAAAAACATTGGATGAACTGTAATTCCTTTTAGTAAATTCCAAAATTTAAAGGATAATGGTTTTTTTAGAAGTGTGTTTTGTATATTTTGGATCTTATTCTATCTTCTTTACAAAGGATCAAGTAACTCATATAGCTAATCCTACATATCCAAAATTGAGTTAGAACTGTACCTTTGAGTTTTATGTGCTGAGATACTCAACCATGTAATAAATGTATTTTACATGTCCCAGGGATGCCCTTTATTTGCCAGTTATAGTAGAAGTTGCTTCATCATTCTGCCTTTGGTTTCTGCCTACTGTGTTTTGCACCAAACTTTCACTTTCTCTTTTTTTTTTTTAATTTGGTTTTCTATTTGTATCACTCGTCTCTGTAAATTTCTCTCCTGTTTTCCTCACCATGAAAAAATCTAAAGTGAGAATAGGTGCAATGTCATTTATTAGATTCCTGATCTCTGCTGGTTTATCTCCTGAAGGAAACACACACCAATCAGCTTCACAATCGTGATGTGTTTCATAACTGCAGTAGAAGCTTTGGCAATCACTGAACAACAATCATACTTCCTCACACCTAAAAACGTTGCAAGACCACAAAGAGAACGCTCCTCTCTCTTTGTGAGGCTGTGCCTGGCAAATTAATTAACAGCTGCAGTCAGCTTTTGTGCACAAGCTGTAAACACACACGAGATGCTGTCCAAAGGTTAAAAGAGCAACGGAAAGTAAAAGCATTTCTGGACTGAGGAGCTGATCCCAGAAATGGAAACCAGAAAGAGGACAACCAGCACACACACACATTTTATAGCATATACAGATTGTGCTGTGTATTTACAGAACACACTTTGGTTTATTGAAGCAAAGTTCAGAAAGCAACCCTCATAATCATGCCCGCAAAAGTGATTGTTCATGCTGGCACACACTCATACATAAACCAGCTGAGAAGGTCTGTCTGTCCCCTGATCTCAGCAGTTGAGTGCCATTTCTGTATCTGTGTTTCTTCTACCATACCTTTGAAATTGTAGCTTTTGTAAGTCTTGGTCAATTCTATGTATTTTGCTAGCTCAAGGAGCATCACCTGCATGTTGTCAATGTCAAGATCTATCCCTTTTACTTTTCCTTGCTTTACCTGTCCTAACATTTAATTATGCTTCTCTGCTTACTTATTTTAAATAGCTTCTCCCTTCCCCTTTGACAGCTTCTCTGCAGACTCTCTTCCATGCACATGATCTTAACTGACTTGATAAATGTTACTTAAAATTTCCCTCTTCCAAAACTGTAAAAATTCTTAATCATTAAATGGGATACAATCAGAATTATTTTCCTACATTTTATTTCTGTTCCTCTATAGCATGTCTGTGCTTTGTATTAAACCCACACTTACTGCATTATATGCAGTAATTATATATGCCTTTTCTGTTAGGTAAATTCCAGAATGAATGCTTCATACCACAAACATCCTCCCACACCAACTTTATCTACACTTGCATCCTTTCTTTTCACTGATTCCTGCAGTAGAGCCTGTATCCTCTGCTGCAAACTACATCTAACATCTCCCTACATTCTGATCAGATGTACTGTTTCAAAGAGGATGTTATTTCACTGGTAGTTCATATGAACCTCTTGGAGATGTTCCATACACTACAAAAACTCCTTTAGTACTTCGTAATCTTAAATGTCTACTTTTTTTCTTTTTATACCTTAAAGTACATGCTAAAGTTGCCCTTATCATTTTGGTCTTCTCCAGACTGAACCAAACACAGTACCACAAGTGCACTCAGGTTATGTTCCTCCATTTCTGTCCCTCTCCCATACACCTTAGATATTTCAGATGAAACAAAATCAGAGATAATTATGGTTCATCACACATATACACAAAAAAATAAATTAACACTGCTCCCTTAACCCCCCCAAACCAAAACAAAGTAGGACCTGCTAAGAGATCCAAAAGTCCAGTATACTTGATAGGACTGTATCAGCTACAGCACGCTTAGTAGACTGATGAGGAAAGATGGGGAAGTAGGAGAAGGTAAGTGAAACTCCTTAATGAACACTGGAAAATTTTTTCCAAGTTTTTTCTTTCCATCCAAAGTTTGGGACAAAATTATGTGTTAAAATACCTGAATTTCCTGTGAAATGGAAATTACAACATTTTTTCTCCTCTGCAGAGATTACCAGTAAGGAAGAAAAGCAGTACCAATCACCTTCTGAGTAAGTTTCATCTCTCAACCATCTGGCATTGAAGTCAAAGTGTACATGTTTCTGCCCCAACAGGACCTTGACACGAACTACTATGTTACAACAGATGACATGAAATAACTTAAGAGAGATATAACATTTTTTGAAGGACAATACTCTGCTATAGACTGCATGGTAAAGGCCTCTTTCACATGGAATGCTATTCCTTATAGAAAGATTTTAAATCAAGAGACAACACTCACACTCCAGCATCCTGTACATACAGGCACAGAGGAACATTGAATATAAACATGAACTTTGGAAAAAGATACATTCCTCATACCTTGTTCACATTAACATATTCACATGAATTTACACCCTCAATAACTATCATCTGTGCTATACCACAGGAATTCATATAAAAATATCTGAATTTTTTTTTTCAGAAACTTTGTCACACGATAGTCTCAAGCTATCTCCAAACTATTTTGAAATTACTACTTTTATATACACTAGATATGCTTTTCAGCTCTGGAGAACGGTTATTAAAAAACCCAACAACAGTAATTTGGGTACCTGTTGAATTACACTGAAGATGAAGAAAGCTAACTTGACCTATGGTCCCTCAAGGCTGTGTAAAATGGCAGAAATCAGGTTTTGACCAATGCCTTTCCTCATTTCTGGGAAAGATGGAGATCCTTCTTTCTCTCTCTTTCATCTACCATGTTCTTGGTGGGTCTGTATCACACCGACCTTACACCAAGCTAAGAAGACCTGCATAAATTCTCCTTTAAGTACAGAGAAACTCATTTGTACAAAGTCCACAGATACTCTTTATGTGAGTGTTGAGTACAGTCAACACTCATGTAAGGTAAAACACGTGTTGAGTGTTGCATCCTTCTCACAAGGGTTTAGATATCAGCTTAAACAGTGTTTAAAGAGTTGCTTTCTTTTCAGCCTAGAGTGGGTGCCAATCTTCATACACTTGTGGGCACATGTCTAACTCTTTGTTGAGCTTCTTACTGTAAGACTCCATTGTTTACTGTCTATTCGTTTTTGTTCCCTCAAATGGTCATTTTCCAAGTTCAAGGTAGTGTTATGAGGTTTCTATGGAAATTTTTCTTCATAACTCCAGAAAACAACACATTTTGCTGTAGTTAACCACTATATATACTTGACACAGTACAATGAATTCCAGGTGCTATGCTCAAGGACATCTGCTGAGAGTAAAGCACTTCTCCTCCCTTCACCTTATTATGTAGTGGAAAGAAAGTCTTGCTATTATTGCAAGTGGTAAGTCTCTAAAAGAAGGTAGAATTGGCTCACCTGCTGTTTACATATTTTCTAGTGATATGAAACACTGAGTGTGGTACAAGGTCTCCAGAAGCCCATATATGTCTAAATCCCAGGGTGTGGGTTTGCTGTGCTTAAAACATACTTGACTCAGAATTCACATGCTTTTGTGAAATTTCATTCTAATGGTACTGGTTTTTTCCCAGGGTAACTTAGTGCTGCATTTTTTAAATGCAGTTGATAGAAAACCTGCATTGACCACTTGGTAATACCTTTTGCCTTCACATTATCTATGCTGAAAATCTGCAAAGATTTTAAATTATGTTGCTGCAATCTCCCATCAAACAACACTTCCCATATGTTTATGGTGAAAGCATTCTAACACCAACACACTTGATTTCTGCTGTTGCTTTTGCTTGACTGGTACTATAGCCAACTATACAATTGTGTTCTAGTTACTACTGCTGGCGTAATAAAGTTAAAAGAGTTGTTTAGGTGTTTCTACTTCTGTTAAAATCTTCATGTGGTAAATTCAGAGCAGAACATCAAGACTCAAACTCTGTGAGGAAAAAAACATACACAACGTTGTATCAATGAGATTTCTGCTTTTTATGTCTGAGACTCGGACAATCATCATGGGGTGATGAATCATCTTTCCCAAGTCATTTACAACATAGATTCCCCTTAAACTCCTCAATTCATCAGTGCCAAGTTTTTCAGCATGCTGATCTCAAATTCATCCATGCTAGCCCTATTTGCACTCATGTTTTATTTGTTTCAGTTCAAGATGTGGGACTTTCAAGTGCCTTTTCCATCAAGAGATGATTTGAGGAAAATGAAGGGCTTGAAATAGTCATGATGGTCCACATCAAGAACAGACTCGGCAGTACAGCAACACTTCTACTACTGGCACGGTGACCTTACTGGCAAATTCAAGCCCCTGAGCCACAATCCTCATCTTTTCACAAAGACACAGAGACCTTCTCTCACTGCATCAGGCACATGTATTGTGTTCCTTCTCACCTGAAGGCAGACTAGGTTATTGCATTTGGAATTTTTTCCTACTACTGGCTTTGAGAGCAAAACTTTATTCTTAAATACTACCCATTCTTTCAATATTTTAATTAATTCTTGCAAAATATTTTAGTAAGTACTGCAACTGTGGTTTAATCCTGTAAATATTTGGCTCTAATTATAGACTCTTAGTGTATTCAAAATCATAGCAGCCAGCATATTTGACAAATACATCCATTTTCTCCTATTCTAGGCAAGGCATACAGGAAAATAGGAGTTATTTTCTTCAACTTTTTCAAGTTCAACTTTTTCAAGTTGAAGAAAATAGATTTCAATAGATCTGACTTGCGCAGGCACTCCTGTAGTCATGGTGATCTCTGAATAATTCTACTTAATCCTTCCAAGTCTTCTGGAGTAAGATCTCTGAGTAGTAGCCCATTCTCCTCAGTAGTTCTTTATTGTCTGAATTGTCCAGCAGGTAAATTGAGTTTGTTTGAATAATCCGGGGACTGAGGTAAGGACTAAATTGGATCTGGTCCAGCTGTATTAGATACAACCAAGAATCTCGGGCATTTGCCCCCACTGCTATTCATTTCTTTTAAAGGAATTGTACCTCTAGGATTTACATCATTATGCATCCCATATTTCTTTCCTGCTGTACCCTAGAAGAACTGCTTCAAAACATCTACAAGTTTCTTCAAATCCACTGAAAAATCCTGACAGAAAAACATCAACTCCATAGATGACTGATCTTCATAAATTAGCTAGAACAGCAACGTTCTCCCCTCTTCCAATTAAATTTGGTGAAAACAGGAATTAAGAAGGGTGTAGGTCAGAGTGAAGGATGGTCTGAGGCTTCTTCAGGTTTTTGACCTATTCCTTCCAGACTGGTATTATTATGCTGACACCTCACAATAAAATCTTGTTACATAAATTATTTCAACAGCATAGTTATATTAGAATTATAGAAGAACTTCTCCAGGCTTTATCAACGTCACCTGATCATTCACTTTCTGAAGTACACAGTATTTTTGCATGAATCATACATACATATGTAGTGTGCCTTTGTATTTTTATGTTCCTGTTGAAACTTGTTTTGACACAAAGAAAACTTGTTTTGAAAATACTGAACACCTTCAACAATACCTTCTGGATGCCAGATGAGAGGATTTGTCCTCCTGTGACCACACAGGCACATCCAGCTCGTTTGGTTCATGTAACCCCCAATAATTCATCTGTACAGAAGGTATTTACCATAACTTTCAAAACTTTCTAAGATTTGCTGTTTCTGACAGAACCAAATCAAGGATGCCAACCTGTCTTTTTTTAATATATATTTAATTGTTTTCTTTCTATATTTCTTTTGTCAGGAGCTACCTAATTTAACATGATTAGCACTAATTAACAAAAGGAACTTAAATTAATAAATTGTTGCATTAATTCCAACAGTGGGTATGTATTTAGGTCATATTCCATATGACTGCTCATTAGGTCCTTAACCTGTACTTATGCCCTCCTCCAGCATCTCTATGCCTTGCACTGAGCAAGCACTGAATGCAAAAGTGTGGAAATCTACTGAAAGCCCATTCTTTTAATAGGCCTCACGCCAACATTTGAGGCGTAGCTTTTTCCTTTTAAACTCAGACACGAGGCATTTGAACCTCCTTGCTATTTTTACTATATATAATGCATTAAAAACATATTTCCACTGGGTGAACCATGTTGTCTATTTATTCACAGGCACTTCCATAGCATTCCTCACCAGGCTAAAGATACATGAGCACTCACAGCAAAGCTGAATAACCCCACCTCCTGCTTTTGGATAATTATGGGGTAAGAGGAGATTAACTCTACAGCAGACAATTTATGACACCTGTATTAGGAGAAAATGATTGTTATATCATTCTCTCCACATCTAAGATATTATAAAAACTGAAGTGACAAATAGTTCTCAGCACTCTAACTTCTGGTTGCCTAGCTGGAACTGGGCTGTAGCAGGCAGGCTCACAACAGGGCCAAGCACCAAGTGGCAAAGGCTCAGGAGCTAATGAAAATCAGGACTATTATGGAATGCACAAGGCACTCAGGAGCCAGCAGCATTTCTAACCCACTATTCAAATCTGAATATCGCAAAAATTTATCCAAGCACAGCAGCAGAATGATACAGGTACCTTCCAGGATTTCTTTCTCACTTCAAGTATACATAATGATACTTGGCATGTATTCATATTTCTAAAGTAAGCTTCTTGATGGTATGCTCTTTGGGATGTGGTTTATGATTTCCTTACTAGGCAGCTTTATCTATAGCAAATATTTTGCTTTTATGTGAAACACAATGTCTACACAGTTCTCCATTTTATACATCTCCAGAACTGGTGATGCTAAGCAAACATCTGAAGTGTTTATACAACAGCAAGACAATAGTTCTTAAATTACTGCTACTGTAACTGGCTAAACACACAAAAGTACAAAGCAGTCAGTGCACAATGCCATTATGCTGCTAGCAAGTCTTTTTCCCATGTGCCAAAAAAAAAATTCATCACAATCCCTCTTCCTCTTTTAATACTTCTCTCTCTCCACCTCCTCTCATTGTGAATTACCTACCAGGAGACTAGTGAATTTCTCATGCCTGTTTCTACCTGCCAGTCTACGCAAGGCACTGACTGTGCAGCCAGGCTGATGGACAAAACAATAATTAAGCATCAAGAGAACTGGAGGTCTGCAGTGGGCAGCCATCAAAATGCAAGTTTTTAGGAAATACAGTTGTTTTCAGCTCAGTTTATAATATTGCATGACAGAAACTTGTCTGCAAAATTACAAACAAACCTAAACATGTGCTACCAAAACCATAACAGGAAATAGAAGTGGCAGAACTAGTGAAACCAAGTACACATCAGAAGTTTAAACATTAAAATTCGCTCCCATCCAAAAGCTGTTTTCTGTATTTTACTAACAATATCTTTTTCCTCCAGAAGTTCTTTCTGGAGTTATTGCCATTTCTGATTCAAGTCACACAGAAGAAAGGTACAAGAAATGGTTATATTTAGACATGCTTTTGTACAGTTTGCTGATTGCAGAATTAACGGGTGGCTTTAATCCATATTAAGCAAACAGAAATAAAAATGAAATTTTCATTCTGTTATACATTTGCATCTGTTCCAAAAACCTATGGTATCAATTGATTTTATAAATAAAGTGAAGAATTTGACATTGGTCTGCTGTAACAATTAAGATGACTTTGCTGCCCAGCTTACCATAAAGGAAAATGAATTTTGACAATCTGTTCAGAGCACGAAACAACCAGAAATATAACAACATAAAAGCAAAATATAAAGAAAGGGAGTTCTAGGGAACTGCTGTAGAGCCAGGACTGCAGATCATTTCGTAGGCTGGCAATTAACGTTTATTTTAAAGCAGCAACATAAGCAGGGTCATCACTTTGCAAAAGATGCTAACTTTGGTTCCAAGAATATACGTGCTCCCAAATGCATGGCCCTTTACTGACAATTACAGATAAAAATTACAGCTACTGGACATAATCAGTTCATATAGACTAAGGCCATTAACTCTAAGAGCAACTTTTAGAAATCATCTGGAAATCAAGATTCTGGTATTTAATGTCTCACAGATTTCTGATATAGATATTTAGGAATTTACAAAGGTGTATTGCACAGACACAGTGAATATGAGTGTTCCAAGGCACATACAGAAAAATGAACCTCTCATTTTGAAACAGGTTTATCAATGGCTTCTTTGCCAGTCAGTTCAAGAGATAAAACACTTCACTTCCTTCACCTTCTCCACAATGTACATAAATAGATTTGCCTCAGTCAGATGAAGGCTTGTGGTCTCAGATCATAGCAAATTTTGCTTCTGCTTTCTTAACTTCCATTTTCCCCGCAGGGTAGTGGGTGTCTGTGAAGGGTGCATTGGAATATCTCAGTCACAGCATGGTCACTCCATTTCCTTATCACTGGATCATGAGAATGATATTCCAAGGCCATCATGGAAAAACTCAATCTTCATAGGGTCTTTTTAAATATAGTGTCAATTTGCAGGAAATTTCCAGTCCTATGAGCTACAGTATGACAAGTCTGCTCTATTTTTCCTAGTTGCTGAAGTGCCATAGCCATATTTTTCCACTCTAGGTAAAGGTTAACTTCTTAAAGAGATAGTGTTTACTCAAGACACATATTAATTTCTCACGTATTGAATTCTCTAGGCTACGTAAACGCACAATGAGCTCTACTGTTGGAGAGCAATTATTAAACAACTTTTTTATTAGATTTGAAGGAGAGAGTTAATGTGAGACAAGATGCAACTAGGAACCTATTCCAAGCATAAAAGGCAGGGTAAAAAATGTGTGAAAGTAGTGATCATATAAGTAGTAATAGAAAACAGAAAAGACTGGGCAAGAATATACTCAGGATTGAAGCTTGTAAGGAAAGACAAGTGTAGAGATGTAAGAAGAGAGGAGCTCACAGTAGTAATAATAAAATTTGAACGATCTTTAAGAGATTATTGAATCCCTTGATTGTAGTTCAGAGGCAGAAATGAAGAGTTACACCACACATGCATCCATAACGAGTCTGACAACCAGCGTCCCTAAAAACAAAGTTTGCTTGCAGGTGAAAGTACTGATTTCATCATGCCATCCGCTTTGCTTTGCCAGATTGCTTATCAACAGGGGCCGAAGGCAACATACCAAACCATAAAAGAAACCTTCTTGGATATTCATTAGGACAAACCAGTCAGAAGGAAACATATGAGACACCACACATCTGTGATTATATAAAACGTATTAACGCAGTTATTTCTCTTTGCTAGTCAAAAGATATATATATTTGTTATTAGAAGTAAAGGTAAATGCTCAAAAGGTTGGAGACCCATCCAAAGGGGAAAGTCACAAAGTCTAAATAAAGTCACAAAGAATAAATGAAATGGAGGTGCTTAAAGAGGCTGCCATACCAGAATCCTGCTTTCCAAGAGATATACCAAAAGATCTGAGTCAGGAAGAAATGTCAGCCAAAAAGGTAACGAGCAAATGAACAAAACACAACCAAATCAGCAGCCCCAGATTACAGTCACACTCAAGTTCTAGAGAAACTCAAGTGTGAGAAAGTTAAACTCTTAAATAGCTTGTAACCTCCTGCTTAAAACAGCTTGGTACCAGAGAACTCCAATGTCAATTAAAAAAAGATCTGGGAGGATAGAAGGAACTCAGTATGACTAATGAATCTCATGTCCATACCTTACAAATTGATAGAGACTGTTAATAGAAACCATAAATTCATAAACAGTCCAAAATTAGTGGACTTGAGTAAATATGATATATTGGGTAGAAGCCAAACCTGTGCTTCTCAAGTCTCCTATTTTCTTAAGGTATCAAAACCACATGGTCAAGAAACATTTGAGTGACACACACTGTTCAACGTACCTACAGGTATTTGGGAAGGTTTTTCAAAGGCACAAAACCCCCTGAATTACCACAGAAGGAGAAAAGATCCATGAGTGGATAAACAGCAGGTCAAGATACAAAGAAAAGGACAGGAATAAATGATGAATACCCTTAGGGTGAAGTCACCTGAGAAGTGCACAAAAATGGGTGTTCTGACCTGTGTTGTTCATATTCGTACATGATATGCAGAAGTGAGCAAAGGAAGATGGAAAGGTTTGTTAATGCTAACAATTTAGTCAGGGAAGGAAAAATGAGGCACAATTATGAGAAACTGCAGGTAGTTCTTACAGTACTGGTAGACTGGGAGATAACATACCAGGTGAAAAGTCAATATTGACAAATATGAAAGGAGAAATATGTGAGGAAAAAGACATGATTTTACTTACACAAAAAAACACAGGCTCTGAAAAACGGATAAAAAGGAGATGTTGGTGCTAAAATGACACTGTAACTAACCTTTATCTGTATGCAAAAAAACAAATCAGATGTTATTAGAACCAGAATAAAGGGTAAACCAGACAATATCACTACATCACCATATAAATGCATGGTGAATGTATCATGAGCAACATGCAGCTCCCTGCCTCAGAAGGAAAATCACAGAAACAGTAAAGGGAGAAAGAAGCGGGACAACGGTGATCAAAAACATAGAGAGGTTATGGAGAAGGAAGAAGTGAGCAGAGCAAGAGAAAAGGTGACAAAAGAGACATGAAGAGGTTCATAAAACAAAGGTTATGGAGGGGATCAGCAGATTAACTATTTGCTGCCTCTCTTCATACAAGAGGTAGAGGGTAACAACTTGAGTTAGGAGGAGGCAGGAATGCAAAAAAGCCAACAGTTTGTTATTCATACCACACCTATGTGATCCCTTGCCACAGAATTTCATGATTTTACGATGTTGGTACAAAAAGCAAGCAAATAGAAGGAAAGCTAGGTAGGGTTACTTAACAGAAGTGCACTAGTACTGGATAAAGAAATCTTTGAGGATGTTGGAACATCCAGTGAAAATACGACTACATGCTCTGCCATGCTTTCCCACAGGCATCCACTACCTATTGATACAGATGTGATAATGGGCCAAAAGTATGCAGAGTTTTACCTAGCTTAATGGAACAATTACAAGGATTATTCAAAAGACAAGACTATGGAGTTCACCTACTATTTTTATTTAGGTGTTTATTTTGTAACTGATCAAGCAACAGTATTTATCTGGGATATTAAATCTCAGCTCCTTCCAAACCCATGTATTTCTCTCTACCCTTTTCTCTTGAGAAAGGGAGGACTTTTTTTTTGCGTAAGTTCCTAACTGTAATTTCATGCTGTATTATAGAACTAGCAGCTTTCATAAATGTATAATGGAGTTCTCTAATAAAGCCAAATCAGACATTGACTGTGTTTCACAGTATTTCTAGAACTTCACTTAATCCTGGTTATCCAAGAACCACCTACATTAAATTCTAGCCTTTCATTTCTACAAAGCAGTTGTCTTCCAGCAAAGTGCTATTATATTCCACTTCTACCATGCCAACTTGTCCAATATCTTCTATGCACTTCTTATCAATATATGAGAATACTTTTTTGCAAAAAAAAATTTGCTATATATCAAAACGCACATATGTACAGTTCACACATATACAGAGAATCTGTAAAAAAAATCACAGAAAAACTAATTGCCTAACAGATTTTATTTCTATGCACTTCCTATAGCACCTATACTCCTTATCTTTAAATAGTTGTTTTTCTTTCGTACAGTCAAAGCTTTAATGAGAAGTGACCAGAAACAAATACCCAGGCCCTTCTGTCTTGGCTGAAATCCACATAATGCATGACAGCACTGAAGATCCCTGGCAGGCACCTGTCAGAAACTAACATACCATAACTTAAGAGTCAGACTTAATTATCCAGGGAGACATTTAAAGAAAACTGCATGAAAAATATGACTCAAGAAGTGCGACTATCATGTGTATGTACCGTTTTCTGTAGTATATGCAGGGGAATGATGTAAAAATAAAGTAATGTCCTGAAAAATTCTGATTTAAAGTCCTATCCACTTCACCTATTATATGTTACAATCAACATAATTTTGTTATTAAGTTTTGCTGGTAAATCAACTGCAGAACACACTACAAGGACAATCAGTGCAATCACTAAGTATTTTAACAAAACGTAGCCTTTTCCATTTTCCTTTCTACTGTTCCCATATAATTCTGATCAGCTGACACTCCCACAGAAAATCAGTTTTGATTTAATGGTCTATAAAATCAAATTTACTTCTTCCTAAGCTTCACACGTCTGGGTCGCCACATCTCTTCTCGTTATGGCTGTCACTGTGTAGTGGCCCTTTTCTGTTCTGAAGAGCGGCCCACCAGCGGCAACAAAATGTCAGCTTTACTCGATTTCAAGCAAGGAAATCACTTCTGTTCAGTTTCTGATGCAAAACTATCAAAAACTAGAGTTAAACAAGCCACCCAGCTCACCACCTCAGCCTTTAGTTGTACCTATCCTGCTGTTCTCCAGAAAGAATTTGCTGAGCCCTGCAAATGTTTGAACGTATGCACACACACCTAGGGAAGAACGATGTCCCTGGGTTTTATGCTTCTGTTCCTTACTCTAATTTTTACGAATTTAATTTTAAGTTTAAGGTAACATGCAACAGAGACAAACACAGTCATGAAAAACACTTTGTGAGGTGAGTATATGTAATGCAAGTAAGTCAGTTTTTGGAAAACTGCTCTTTAAAGATGATTAATGTGCATGAAAATCACATAATACAGGCAAATACAATTTGTTACTTTTAGAAATAAGCAAAAAAATACTTAAATACAACCCAAAGAATAAAAAAATATTTATTACCTTAATTACACCTATCAAGGAGAGAAGACTATAAAAAGGGTGCAATATTTACATGTAACTTTTATAGTGAGATTCATGGTGGCATAGCTGGAACTCAAAAGTTTCACGAAAATTGTGAAACTTGTTATTTTAAAAGAATTTGAAATATAGTAATAGATGTTCTGCCTAAAATGTGAAAGAAATCTGAATAATAATAAAAAAAATGGATGAGTTGAAACTGGTCAATGTCAAAATAACAAAAATCAATCATTAGGGCACTCAAAATTTACTGAATACAACAGCAAGTCTTTGACATACTACAGCTGATATATCTATTCAGCAACACAACTGTCCCTTTTTCTTTTCAAATATCCTTTTATTAGACTAAGAAATGCAATTTTTTAATCTGTAAATATAATCATAGAATCACAGAACTGTTAAGGTTGGAAAAGACCTCTAAGTTCACCGAGTCCCACCATTAACAAACATGCCAAGCCCACTACTAAACCATGTCCCTAAGTGCCACATCCACACACCTTTGAAATACCTCCAAGGGTGGTGACTTTATTACTTCCCTGGGCAGCCTAGCTTGACAACCCTTTTGGGGAAGAATTTTTCTTAATATCCAAACTAAACCTGCCCTGGCGCAACTTGAGACCATTTCCTCTTTTCCTCTTTTCTCCTTGTTATCTGGGAGAAGAGGCCAATCCCCATGTGGCTACAGCCTCCTTTCAGGGAGTTGTAGAGAATGATAAGGTGCTCCCTGAACCTCCTTTTCTCCAGACTGAACACCCCCAGCTCCCTCAGCTGCGCCTCGTAGCTCTTGTGTTCCAGACCCTTCCCCAGTTCCACTGCCCTTCTCTGGGCATGCTCCAACACCTCAATGCCTTTCTTGTAGTGGGAGGCTCAATTATTCACATGATACACATCATCTTATTTGATGATACTCAATGAAAAGGTGTCGCTGAGGCTAAAAATGCTATGGGGCCGGGTTCACCAGCCTGACACTTCCTAACCATGGCACGCTTGTGCTGAGCACAAACCGAAGCTGCAGCCGGGCTGGGGATACATACGTGGCTTGCACAAGATATGCATCCATATAATCTGAAGATGTACTTGACCTTATGGCAGAGCAACAGCCAATATACAGTTGAGAGCACTTGAGCCCTTTTAAGCTTTCACCCTCTGAATGCCCTAAAGGATATATAACATTTATACCACATTCAGCAAACATCGATGAATGGTCAGGGATAACAATCTTATTCAGAAACCCATTTTATCAGCCAACTTGGAAAAAAAAAAGGAATATGAACCCTTGGAAAAACTTCTTACTGTGGTACCAGTTTTCCATGCTTCTGCTATTTTTAATGATGAGTAGGTGGATTTATGCAGGATAAAAGAGTAAACTGAGTTTTAACTTGCTCTCCCCTGAAGTATAACCTAAGTCTACAGAACAGCACTGGGTTGGACAGAAATTGGGCCAGAGTGCATCTGAGAACTGAATTTCATTTGTATAAACAAACAAGCTTTATTTCCAGTATTCCTTCATAAAATCCCAGGCTTCAAGTCTGCATGTTCTTTAAAGACTCCATTTATGAACACTTGAATGCCTTTTTAAACAAGAAGACAAGAAAGCTTTCCCATGGAAACTGCACAGAGATGTTTTACTTCACACGTACACCACAAACAAGGCTGCTAACTTTCCATAATTTACTGTATTTTCTTAGGCTTGCCATTGTATTTTAGGACCAAATTTTTCGGAGAAGCTGCTTACGCAGGAGGCCACAGACATATAAATAAATGACCTAAAAGAGGCAAAGCCTGAGATACGAACTGAGAGGAAATGGCACCTCAGCAGCTTGTAAGAAAATTTTAATGTTTTTGGTTTCCCTGTTTCTAGCTGGAGGAACAGGTTAAAATTTTGTGTTAGCTGAGAGACAAACAATCTGGAGGCAACAGAAATCACATTATTAAACCAGGACTCGATTCATCCTTCAGAATTAAATAAAGCCAGAGGGCAATCCCTGGGCTAAGACAATAGCAAGCTTCAGTTACCAGATGCTATCTCTCAGTGAAGAATCTAAGTCAGCAGGCTGCAAAGGAGCCCAGTGATTTTAAAATCTGCCTAAGAGGACACAGAAAAAGAGAGTTTGACCTCATGGACTTTATCAAGACAGATATAAATTGGTCCAATTACTTCAGCAAGAACATGTGCAGTTTTTCTCTCTGAATAAAAAAGATCCAGCTAAAGTGATACTCTGATAGGGGAATTTGCCTTTTAGATTTAGGTGATATGTCTCTAGGTGTGAATGCATACAATTTACTTTTATATGTATGCATTTGAGGGGACTAATTTTGCTCCTACCTAGAGTTACTACTTATTATCTCAAGGCTACAGCAAAGGGTTAAGTCCTAAACTTCAAAAGAGATGCCGACTTCTGCTGGGGGCCACAGAGATAAGCAAGGATACCAAGACTTTCAAGTTTGGTCCCTGCACTGAAGGAACTGGAAGGGCTCACCTGTTTGGAAAAAAACCCCAACAACTCACAGCAAAACAACCTTGGGAGAAGGCTGGGCACAGAATCAAAGTCCCTTTGGAATGAACTTATGACAGCTCTGCCCATGAATAAGCAAGCTGTGTTGAGTTGCTGAAAACAGAGGCAGGGCTTGCCAAAATTGAGGATGAAGAAATCTGTGAATGATGTCATTTCAAACTTGATGATGCTTCTACAGTCGGTGCAAGAGCAAGCAAAAGCTGTTTTTGGCCATGTCTTTAGCCCCAGCGAGGAAGATAGTGTACACTGATCCCTGAAGTCTGAGAAGAAGAGTGGAGAATTTGGTCAGATGCTGGAACATCAAGTGGGAGATCCTGTGGCCCTAGAGCAATGGCCAAGAAGATAAACAGGAATGTTTTGTCTCAAAGAATGCTAAGCACTTGGGAGACCATTTTGCTAAGAGGGAAAAAGCCCCTATATAAGCAAAACCTAATTGACAGTATTTAGGAACACAAACAAGTTGTCTCTGATTTAACAAGGGCTAAATTTACTTCAGCAGAGCAGAATGACATTTTTTCTCGAGAGTAAATCATGTATTCTTTTTTTCTGTTTTTATTTGGGAAGTTTTCATGTGGTGTTTGAACGAAAACATTTCATTAGAACGCTTTCCTATATATCAACATATATTCACATATAGTTGGTCCATAACGTGTCTGTGGTAAAAATAAAGTAGAATAAGAAGTTATTTGGTTGTGTTGAAACACACTAACCTATTCTAAGAAGCCATAGCAAATATTTTAAACACTGTTTACATAAGATGCTCAATTGTGTTAAAAATCTTTCTTAAAATATGCTCACACGTATCATAACATCATACTTTTCTTGATACAGATTTATTTATGGTACCTACTCAGGAATCACTAGCTGTTCCTGCAAGCAAAGCGCTTTTAACTGGAGCAGCTTCTCTCTCTTTGCAGCTCAATGATTGCTATTTCAGACATCTCAGTACAGTCTTCCCCCGCTTCTCATCATCCTCCTCATATTACGTATCCAGTGTAAAACTTAAATGCAGAGGCTCAAACGCAAGAGTGAATAACCTCACCAAACGTACATGTGATAGTCAGGGTACACATCTAGTGCTTTTCATGAGAAATGTTGTAATACTTCTAAATTTCAAGTGCAGGGCAGAGAAGTCCATTTGTATACACTTACTCATAAGTGAATGCACTTAGCAGACAGCACATAGGTACTTGTAGACTTTCAGCCATAAAAGAAATGCATTTTGTAGTATGGTCATAAAAAAAGCCACAGTAATGCTTCCAGCTATTGTTTCTTCTTCTTTTTTTTTTTTTTTTTTTTTACACAAGACACTCA
>VYXC01011369.1:2216920-2362082 GCA_013397175.1 Platysteira castanea
AAAAAAAAATCATCAAGAAATGATGTTCCTATAAGTGGTATGGTGCCAAAACCAAATACTAGCAAAAAATTTTTTATTACAATGCATCAAAATCCCAAATCAAATGTTACTTGATGTTGTCCGTAGAATTTAAATCAGTATAAAAATCTACAAATGCATCAGTCAATTGTTGTTTGCTTCCATCATTTCCAAATTACAATCTCTGACCATGCCACTCATTTGATTTACTCAGCCTGAACTATTTTTGTTTCGACTCTTCTTTATGCATATTTGCTGATTTAATTTAATCCTCTGACTGTCATTCAAAATGTTCATCCCAATACACCTTGTGATTTACGCAGTTTGATGCTTTTACATGCTGAACAACTGATAATTAGCCTGCCTAAATTTCTCGCTGTTCTAACATTTTTACACTTTGCAAAATCAAAATTCTGCAGCAAGGCTGCTGCTCATATCTCCCCATTCAGGTAAAATCTGTTCTGCTTCATGAGAAGACAGGGACAATATTTAGCTTCAGGGACACCACCGTCTATGGCAGCTTGCCCTTGCAACAGAACCTCTCTGTGAGGCTGCCCTGTCCTCATTAACTAAAGGGGTACACAGACTGAAATGGTTTCTCCTCAGCCCAAAACAAGGACTTGCAGAAAAAATGCAGAGGAAGGAGACAGAGACTCTCTGTTTCCATCCAACAAAAGAGTAGTAAAGAAAGAGATATGCAGATTTTCAGATGACTTTCTCAAGATCTGATAGGACTGCCTCCTATGCTGGAATGGTGGTTTGCTCTGTCTCCTGTTCTTCCGCATCTTTTCATTACACCCTAATTCCAGATCTTTCAGGTTTTTCTTCCTTGCTCTCTCCAGCTCACATGCTTCCCTTCAGGGTCCCCTCAACACCCACACAACCCCAGGGAGTTACCTTGACTGATTGCTACCATGCAGGTTACTCCTGCTGAGGGCTATCTCGTCTACTTAGACTGGAAGTTCTCTGGAGCAGAGACTGTCACCACTACGTGCCATACAAAGCCTAGCAGAAAGAGCCTTCTTCTGTTCAGTCCTCTGGCACTAATGTACTAAGCATGAGTATCTGTCTACACTCATCTACAGGAACACCAGGACTGCATGAGAACAAGAACAGGTCCAGCTTTCGTAACGCTGAAAAAGTACAGTTATATCCATGAAATGTCTACCCACCAAAGACTCTGACACAAATGGAATGTTTAGGAGGAAACAGCGATCTGACTTACTTTGCTCTCTTGGCCATTTCATTGCCATCCCAGCGGGGGCTGTACGGGTAATTCTTCTGGGCCTGGGAGTACAGCTGGCCACTGTTAGTGAAGTGGTAGACAGACTGAAACGTTAGGGTCGGTTGGTCTCGAGGAAAGTACAGGGGTAGGTCAACTGCAATTCAAGAAGAAGAAAAAGTCATTAAAAAATACACCAGTGTATTTTTTCCATTTTTCTTATTGGGAATATATCAGATCATTCTCTTGGTTTAAAGGTGTTAGAAAAGGAGAAACTGATGGTTAAAAACATCCTTCTGCACTTCTTATAAATAATGATTCCAGCCTATTGCTGTATGGGACACTTTGCTTTACCAAAACACTTTTGTAAAGCACATGATTTTACAAAAGTTTAGCTCGTGCATTGCTATGTTAATCATAAAATTTCCACCAGGATTATTTAGTTATTAAAAGAAAATTACTTTTATAGTGAAATCTTCCCTTTCAAAAATTCACAAAATACATTCTGTTATGCTTTCCATTAAAAAACCAAATTTATTTTTATCCACTTTACCCAATATATTTTAGTATCCCCATGGACATCAAAAGCATTATCATTCTCATTTTACAGCTGTCTGTGTCAGAACGTGGTCAAATGATTTGATATAGAATGTAGAAAGATTCAGTCATATGAGCTGGAAGAGATTTCAACTTGCTGTCATCTGCTAGACAAGAAAACACCCACAAAACCAAAAACACACTGCGAAGTCATTAATACCCAAAATATCTCACTAAAAATAAAAATCAGAACCTCTTAGTTCCTTTGCTTATCACTGTCTCATGATCAGCTAGGTCTGGTGGAACAATACAATAGTCTACAACAGTTAGAAACTGCGTATGTTTTCATGGTCAGAGCCAGTTTTTAACTTTTTAATTGTTAGAATTATGGTTTGTATTTTCTTGGTCTACTTTTTATTTTGGAAGGCTTCAGAAGTATGTAGTTAAATTGAGTTATGGCAACAGACCTGAATTACTAATATTAAATGTCTAATCTAACACCCAAATTAACAGAAGAATGTGCATTTCTTTTAAAGGTGTAGGCTTCATTTATAAAGCACCTACAACTGTACTTTTTGCTATCCTCCAAATCACATTTTTTAAATTCTGTACAGTGAAAGAACACTGCAGTAGAATTGTATTTTAAATACTTCCAGATATCCCAGCACTTCCTATGAAATCTCTGCTCACAGACTGAGGTATCAATGTAAGTCAGGTTTTATTTTCCAGATTCCATGCTATCATCCTGCTAGTTCCTTAATTTTTCAGTTTTTCTAATCACATCTAAATACTCAGGTGCACATCAGCTACACCGTATCTCCCTTTTCCCTAAACTACCCTCCAAGCTCCAGGAGTAAAAGCGTTTGTAGCCATGGAGCACACTAAATCAAATGTGCCATTCCAGCCACAGTCCCAAAATACAAGAGATCCTCCCGCGAAGGCCAGCGCTTGCTCAGTTCATGACCCGGTGTCTGAGCCACACGTGACAGCTCCCAGAGTCCGGGTGACTCAGCCCACACAGCAGCTTCCAGCAGATATTTAAGCGCTAATGACATGGGCAGAGTTCTGCTAATTTGAGGGTAGATCACTGCTTTAACAAAGGTTAGATTCAAAGATTGCTCTGTCGAATTCCTCTTTATAATGTGATTACTAAATAACAACCCTGAAAAACACTGGTGTAACGTGCCCATTTATCAGCAAGCAAGCTGTCTCCTCCCCTCACAAATGGTGCGTGTACGACTCGGCCTCTGAAGGACTCCACCACGGAAAGGAGTAAAGAAACAAGGAGATTGATTTTCTATTTTAATGTTATAAATATACTACTTCAGCTCTGAGTGCTTATACTGTCTCTCTAGTGCATCTTTTTCCTTCTTAAGTACCAACTTCTTAAGAAAAACCAAGTCTGTATACTTTTGTATTTTAACACTATGTGAGAGGAA
This sequence comes from Platysteira castanea, assembly GCA_013397175.1. Taxonomy (NCBI): domain Eukaryota; kingdom Metazoa; phylum Chordata; class Aves; order Passeriformes; genus Platysteira; species Platysteira castanea. The sequence continues at coordinate 2,220,137 of VYXC01011369.1, forward strand.
TAACAAACTTTAGCAAAGGATTCAAGTAACAGTTTAGCCCTTCTACTTAACTTTCTAAGTTGAGAATTTCTAACTTCCACTAACTTTCCCTTCAAAACTGCCATCTGCATAACACAGGCAAGCAGCAACAGTTTTTTCCATTATCTAAAACTAAAGGTGGGCTCTTAGGACAAAGTATCTAGCACTAGAAATACTGTTTAAAATGGATAATCAGGACATGCTCTCACTACAGTGATACCTGCATTTGTTATGAGAAGGTACCACCAAAATATATTCTATTAACCAAAACTTGTATAGGAATTTTCAGGAATTACTTACATTATAAACTGATCACATAAATCAGATAATCAAACTAGATTCAAAATTGTGCATCCCACATCTGGACAACAGCAGTATTACCCTGAACTGCAAGTAGAGTTTTGAAAAATTGAAACTGCATTTAATTTATAACACCACCCTTCACCTGAAATCACCAAACTTTCAGTTTTCTAACCCAAGTGTTTCCTTAATACAAGGTGTGGACAAGTCCAGACCAAGTGAAAAAACCTGTCCCTAATTCTGGAACACAACCACACCTAAAAGACTAGTAAACAGGAAATAGCCTTGAGTTTAAAGTGTTATACATATCTCAAGGTAGCCAGCTATTATTTCAACAATAGGAAAGGAAGGCAAGAACTTGCTTCCGTCCCAGTGGATGCCCGTCCATTGCCCGACACTGCCAGTGCACAGAATGAAAAAAATAAGCAAATACCACTGGTAATTAATGCTGGCAAGGTGTTTTGGACATGAAAGGTCAAATTCTGTCCATAGTCACACACGTTTTGCTAATGAAAATATTTCTTTTTACCTGGTCATGTGTAGGCAGCCTGACTCTCAATCTGTACATTAATACAAAATCAGATCTGCCTCCATGCAATATCTAAGCTCACAAAGGTGTTACTGTAATTACATGCAAGACAACATTCACACTTTGCCATGAAAAATGCATCTTGGTTAAGAACACCACATCAGTTTTGTAAACTAACACCTGAACTAGGCAAACTGTAAAAGCCTGTGTTGGTTTGGCGTGCTAGTTACCTAAGAACTACAAAAACGTATTCATGTTGAATACAAGTACTATTTCCAAATAACAGCTGACTCACAAAGTACCCTGGTGATATGTCTGCAGAAAATAAGCAGATGACTCATGTCTGTAAATTCCTGAAAGTACCAATAGACCCCTTGCTTAGTCATCTTTTGCTTGGATGCTGGGTTCACGAGCTCTGTAAACTATAATGAGAGATCTAGCTCTTAGTAGGACTCTCTCTCCCTTTTTTCCTCTCTTCTAAACAGTGCAAATTATCTCCCTAAAAATAACTTCATCTGCGTAAGTGAGTCACTTCAACTAGCAAGCTTATACAAGTCATGCAGTTAAGCAGTAATACTTGGTTATGAAGGTAAAAATGCTGCTGTCAAACTCAAGATTTAAAATGAAAATTATGTCAGAGGAAGTCCCATTTACTCCTTCTCTCGCAGAAATAGAAACATTTCCTTTGGAAAATTTAAACAATTAGCTCATTCAGGAAAGTAAAGCTTTCTAATTTAGTTCCATGCTTGAAATAATTTAAATCTTATGATTTCTTACTTTGGCTCTCCTAAGCATCACACTGTTAATGTAAGAGGAACTCAAAGAAGCAGACTGGAGAAATAAGCCAGTAAAACACTGCTTTCTCCTACATTACAATTTACAGATCATTTTTTAAAAGTCAATTTTTAGACAGCCATAGTGTGGGGAAAATCATGTCTTTATGCAAGCTCTACATGAGCAGAACTTGGAGGGCTGTTTATGGGTAATTAAGCATTGAGTAAATTCTTCACTGATTGAACCCTAATTTTCCCACACAGTTCATAAGAAAGCAAAAGAAAAAGGACTTGCTTGTTGAGAATGAGTCATGTTGTAAAGAAACTTAATTACAGTTTATAAATAGTTGAAGTTGCTCTCTTTTTGAAACATAAGAAACTATCTAGAAATAACATACAATTTTGCTTCTCTTGACTTAGTATTTAATGCGTACATATATTCAAAACATAGTTACCTTAAAGCCAAAATCTTGATTTATTAATAACTAACAAACTGTGCAATGTGTCTGTAAGGTTGAATTGTTCATTTTCTTAAAAAGCAGCAATCTGAGGCCTGGAAAAGGTTACCTAGTTTGTTAAGCTTACGTCAACAACTATAGAGTTGATTTTGACTATCTTATTGACTTTAAAATAGTATCTTGAGCATCTAATTTTACAACTCGTTCAACAGGATATGAAATGTGGAAGGAATGTCTCAGAAAAAGCATGTACCAGTGCTGCTACAGGTTTTCTGAAGGAAAAAGGCTCAGAAGAAAAGGGCAGGTTTACCACAGTGCCCTCCTCTCCACCTTTAAGCACTGGAGAAAAGAGATGGGAAAACAAAACCATGCTTGAAATGCATGCTGACCAGTAATATATTTGAAAGCACTTAGATGGTAACACTTAAAAAATTTTCCATACACTGTTCTCCTGTTCTAGGGAAAAGGTTTATTTATCCTTTGTATGGCACTGGATAAATCTAGATATTTGTTTTCACAAAAGCTAACATTTACTCACTGAATTCATAGTTTTAATCCTTAGATGCTACTATACTGGTTATCTTACTAACCTTTGAGATGCTTGAATCCGCAGCAGCTTATTGCACCGGCAATTTGTTTTGCACTCACGAACACTGCATGATCTGGATATTTTATTGTTGAGATTTCTACTTTGACAAGATTTCATGGCCTGCACAACCTTAATTCAATCCATACTTGCTTTATGGAGCAGCCTTCAAACAGAAGATAACACAGCGTTGTTTCCAGTTCTAAACAGTCCTAGGCTGCACAGAGATGGCCAAAGGAGACACTGTTCTGGCTTCTCCCATCTGACAGACCCTCTCCCTCTGCATTTATTTACTGCACAACACTGAAGCCTTGCTCCAATTAAATGTGTTCCTTTCTGCACGAGCTTTTCAATGTGATGGTTCTAATCATGACGTTAGCTACACAAAATATTTTAAAAATGGTTTCACAGCACACTCATGAGTTAAGAGGTTCTTTAGGGATTCCAGACGAGGAATGAAGGAACAAGGAAAGAAGAGTTAACCTGTCTACTGATGCTGAGTACCAGCCTGTGGGATGCAATTCTTCTGAGACCTAATAGCAGATAATACTTTATATAGCCAAACCCAAGTCCTTCCAATGCTGACTGCCATAGTAGATACTTCAGAATCAATGATTACTGAACATGTGAGAAGTTTTGTTTAAATTATTTTGCCAGAAAAACAAGAAGGATATGCCGAACTCAAATCTCCAGAGAATACTGCAGAATCTTAGCCTGATACTAGCCGTTCTCTTCCCGAAATTCCCTGACTCACTCCTTACTTATCATCCAGCTTTGGCGAGAGACTGCCTCTGCACTCAAGTACTTCTGATGAAGTAAGTAATGGAAACAGGAAACACATATTCCAGGCTCCAGAACTGCATTTCTGTCTCTTATTAGTACATATTCATCATCTTTCTGCTTGTTCTTTTTTTGGTTCACTGAATTTCACATTCTCTCTGCCTTACTTGCAATTGAGCTCACACTGCCGGGAAAAACAGCGGATTTGAATGCACTGCCTCAAACTGAAAAGTCCCTTGAACTCAGAGCTCTGCAGTTTCCATGTGTTGATGTGGATGAGACCCATGTGAATTTACAGTGCAACTCGGTGGCAACACATATACCATATTCTATAGTATCACTTACACATCTCTCAAGCCCTGTTTTAAAAGAAACTTTCTGCTAGATTTTCTGACATGACTTCTCCTACGAGAAAGCTGTTTCAGACAGCCTGTCCAAGGACTGAAAAATCTTTAACTAACTTCAAGGGAAAAGAGCTACCTTCAGATTTTACATAAAAATTCCAGCGCAGAAGGCCTTTCAGGAATCATATTGATCATGGTTCCTACAGAGAAACCTGAATAGATTCAGCCACAGGCATTTTGGGGACTGTAGTGTCTAGCACAAAGCTCCACAGGGCAGGATTTCAGGCTACTTTGCCTAGTGAGTCTTTCCTTGACTTGTGTATGCTGAAGGCCTTTAGTCTACATTCTACTGGCAAAAAATGAAAGGAGGAACTTGGCTCAAAACACACAAAGAATTACTGAATGCCACTGCTATCCTGCTTTGGTGTGTGATGATTTATTCTTGCAAGAATGAGAGAGCAAGGATGACAAATAACGTATCAGTGGCACTAGTGTGGGACTTTACGTTAACAGAGCGCAGTCACAGGAATTTGAATTTGTTAAATATTATTAGGGCTGACATCCCTTCTGGAGAAAAACATGTTCTTCGCAGGAAGATGCTATTTTGAAATCAACATTTCAGAATTTCAAATCTGAAAGGAAAAGCTGTTTATGGAATTTTAGCTGAGACACTTATGGCACTTTAGGTGTGTTGGTAATCACAGCTGGTTTTGAAATAATTAGGTCTGCCCTTGCTACGGGAAAGACCCATCCCATTGGCAAAGTCAACAATGGTATAGTAAATGAGTAAGATGACTTCTGTACAAAATACTTCCAAATAAATACTATAGAAATACAAGTAAACACACCAAAAAAAAGAAACAACTATTTCATTAACAGAACATACAACACTAAACAATAAAAGACAAACTGCTGCAGGCAAAATGAAAACAATGAATTGTGATGGATTAAACTATTCCGACACATTACAGAGCAGATTTGTTTAATTAGCTTTCTTTGTTTTGGTTTGTTAGTTGGTTTTGTCTGTTTGAGTTTCTTAAAATAGAATGTAACCCATTTTTATTTGAGGAGCACTGGATAACATTTCTCTATCCACCTTATGGTTCTCCTTCCACTGATAATGGGAACTATAATACAATCTAGGCACCAGTGGCAACTAGATTTATGATTACAATTGTTCTGATTTTCTTTCAACATAGGCATATTATATGATTGTAAAAATATCCCACGTCTTTATCATAACCTTAACTGTTTTTTAAAGTACTTCATCCTTCATACAATTCAGCACTTTTAAAAAATGTGATAAAAATAGTTTGAATGAGTAAGTTACAGTCATGTGCTGCAGACAGAGTATCTCATTATTTGTTTAGCTTTACAGAGGAACTAAGTAACAGATCAAATCAAGATATTTTTCAAGCAGTTTTCAGCTTTGGGGTCAAAGACCATGCTAAAGAGATATAACATAATCTGAAAACGGCTTTACAACATCTTCTTGCTTTCGAGTGTCATTGCCCACCCCACCTATTTCATACTCTTCTTGGACTTCTACAGCAAGACTGGACTACCTCCTAAAAATACCCTGTGGAATATTGCAGAATTCTATATTGAGCCCAAAGAAATGGTATAATGTCCTTACAGGTATTTTCCTTCTCTAATTTCTGTAATCATATTTATCTTAATTAAGAAAAAGGCTTCTTATTTTTACATCACCAGCTTCAGCTACTTACTTATATTTTGTTTTATTTTTATTTCAAATTCTCAAAGATTTTCATTCCTTCCTCCTTCCGTTTTTATTTCCTTTTATTGTTTCTGCTGTTACAGTTTCTATAGTAACTTCTCTAAGTGCTGATGAAATTGATGTGACTAAAAGCTGTCTCTTCTCCATCTGAATTGTTTGAAGCTTGAAACTTAAACACAGTTGCAGTTGTAATGGGTGTAAAAAACAAGCCATGCCCTTTCTTGGCACAGGCTGGTGATCACTGCAAAAAATATTCTTCTGCTTTCTGAGCAGATACACTGCTTAATGCTGAGAAGTTTTACATTACTTTCCAACTGGACAGGAAGACTTCTACCGTGTTTTTACCTGAAAAGCAGATGTCCAAAACCATTGTCTTCTGTCACCAACATTTTATTAAGATTATGAGCCATGCAAATAAGTTGTTTTTTCTGTTTTTAATGCCGCCTGGGATTTGAAAGGGAACTATTTTACTTCATTCTCACCTGTGGTCAGTGTGACATTATCCTGCAGGTCAAGAGGACCCTCTGCTCCCACACCAGCTATCCTGTTCTTTCAACCTTCACTTCATGCAGGCTTACAGCTTTCAAATCCCAACCCAGTGTAATCCCATCCAGCCCAACTAGCCAACTAAGTCACTCCAGGATTTCTAAGTGCGGTACAGACCCATTGCATCTTTTCACTCCTGAACATCACAATTATCACTTTTACTCTTAAAGCCACCTTACACAGTTTTAAAAGCTTATCCTTCTGTTACTTTTTAATGACCTATAGAACTACTTTGTGGGACATACTCTTTTATGACATGCTTTCTAGACCATCAGTCATTTTTGGTGCTCTTTTGTGAATGCACCATTCGAGGATCATGTAAAACAAACAGCAGGATCCCACCCTTAAGCTTCAGGGAGCAGACTTCTGGCCATTCAGGGATCTTGCTCTTCCCATGGAAGACTCCTATGGGATAATGGTCCTGGTGAGAAGATGGGCCCATGATGACCTCCTCCAAGTTCTGTAACAGTCTATCCTAGTGAGCAGAAAGGCAAACAATACCAGCAGGAGGCCTACCTGGATGAGCAAGGAACTCCTGATAAAACTCAAACATAAAAAGGAATCACAGGAGATGTGGACACTCCCTGAGCATGCAGAGACAGGACCAGGAATGTCAAAGCTGACCTAGAATTGAATCTGGCAAAGGGAGTTAAGGACAACAAGATGGGCTGCTACAGGAACAGCAAAAGGATGACTAGGGAAAAGATGGGACTGCTGCTGAATGGGGCAGGGGAACTGCTGACAAAGGAAACAGAAAAGCAGCTTAAGCACTCCCTCCTTCCCCCATTTCGACATTTATGCATGTTTGTGACCAGTTCCATCTCTAAATCAATGCCTTATTATTCCAAAATGAATTATATTTATCTATTTCATAAAAAGTATTGAGCACTTGCCTTTGTGTGCTATTGCCATGTCACATACAGATTCTTAGAAAAAATTTATTTTGGTGACAAAGTAATTGTCACTGCGTAGAAAGAGGAAAAGGAGGGAAGAATGTTTCAGAAAATGTTTCTTATCTTGATGCTGTTCTTTATTTCTAGAAATTTCCTATCTCTAATAATCCTGCGGAGTTGTGTATCACCCTGCTTCTTTTCTGAAAGCATTGCCTGTTACTGAACCCAGGACTCATCCAAGAGACCCCTGCTCATCATCTCCTCTCTGGACTGAAAACAAGATATTTGCTTTCTACTTGCTACTATGAGCAATTTTGAACTTGCTGTATTTCACATCTTTAAAGCAGTTCTCATCTTTGAAAAAACTATCTGTGAGTTACCAAAGCATGTAGACACAAACCAGACATGGAGTAAGAAGAATAAGCACCACAACCTGTACTCAAGCTCTGCTCCTGTCAATTACTTTTTGTGACCTAATTACTTGTTTTCAAAAACTGAGTGGATAAAATAGAATTATATCCTTTTTCCATGTCAGGTACCTTTTCTGAGAATTTTAGTTATCTGTCATATACTTGGGCACATAGTAGTCATACTCTAGATATATATATCAAGTAAGAAAAATCAATTTCACTTTTCTGAAAAGTGCAATTTTGTAGTCCATTTGTTAAAGTGCTGGAAGTGTAGTTGCTGGAAGAACGTCAATTAATGTCTGCAGTAATATACTACAGTTTTAAAAGTGTTGCAAATACATGCATTTCTCAGAAATTAAAAAAGTAATATCCACAGCAAAAAGACATTTTACAATACCTTGCCAGTCCACCCACATCAGGCCATCTATAAGATTCTCATAAAGCCTAATTAGTATCACAACTGCTGTTTCCAGTTTGTTTCTGTCCATACCAAGTTTTATGAATTGCCTGCTGTCCATTCTCCCTTTTTCTTCAGTTAAAAATAGGAACCTACCACTAGCTTAGACTGAGTGACATGAAAACAAAATGAACACAGAGAAACAGAAAAAGAGGAAAAGAAAACCACTTTTCAGGTTCACTTGCATCCATTATGAGTACCTATATAAAAAAAAATCTCATTTGGCTTACACACAAGTAAATACTCAAGGTGGAATCAAAGGAACAAAATGTTTTAAGTACTCTTAGTGTCAAAAATAAAATTACTACCTTTCAATAAAAATTTCAAACTAAATCTACTTGGCAGTATCCCTTAAAAACAAAGGAGAAAAATATGCCATGGAGAAAAATGATCAGTAAAAGACTCATTAATTTTCCAAATGCTACAATTCAGTCCTGTGATTAGCCTCTGTCTGAGCCCATGCCTAGTTTAGTGCAGAACTGTCTGTGTGCCTGTGACTGAGGCTACTTTTCCATCACCCTGTCTGATCCACAGCACTGCAGTGTACCTGCAGTTTTCATTGACTTCAGTAAGCAAGACACACTTCACTACACAGGAAATGTCACAGAGGACGCTTTGCTCTGAGTGATTGAAACAATGTACAAATTTTGAAGAAACGCGGTTAGCTGAGGGTATATTTTGCTGTGGGCAGAACATACTCTCAGAAACTCTCAAGACCAGATTCAAAGAAATACATGGAACCAACTAAAAGTACTGAGTCAGAGGAGAAGACTGCCAAAAAAACCCCACTTCTCTGCTTACTCCCAAGAGTAAGATCCAAATGGCTTTTGACTTTCTCCAGCCGCTTTTACATCGCTGTGGCTGATTGTTAATCTTCAGTTTCTCATGTAAGAATGAAATGACAGGATGATATGAAATGTAATATTTGCAGACTGTTTTGATCAGAATTGAACTTCTCATTCTAGACTCCTGAAATATTTTGTTATGCTTGGAATTTCTACTGAACTGTCCTGCTTTCCTGACAGGACCAGATACCACCTTGTTATTCACATGGTCATGTTCTCTTTTACCCTCTTTAGTTTTCAGAGTCATGAATCCCCATTTTCATGTCAGGAACAATGAGATGAATACAGTAACAGCACTATATAAGAAAGTCAAAACACCTCATTAGATAAAAGCTCACAGAAACAATCTAATGTAAATATTCCACTCAATACTTGGCCTATTCTTTTAGGACATGGCTCAGGCAGACAAGGTTAGTTTTCCATAACTTTTCTTGAAGAGACTGACAAACGTGTGGAGACAGCAATATGCAAACAAGAGTGTATCAGAAGCTGGCCTTGATAACTTCCCCCAAAAAACCCTGAATCCAGAAGCACAAGTCATCCCAAAGCCTGATACTCATAGGTTAGTCTCCTCTTGGCCAATTAATGCTTCAGGTCCTTTGCTTGCCTTTCTCTTGTTTCAAAACTTCCTTCTTGCTGAGATGCTGCCTGTTTCTGATCTATCCTCTGACAGAGACAACCACCTAACTGCACAGAAAAGGGTGGACAAAAAGCTAGTTCAGTTGGCATTCCCACAGCAAGAAGGATCATAAATTAAATTCGAACTTTTACGTGACCAGCACTTTGGAACTCCTGGGTCAGTGGCATTATCCACACAGAAACTGAAATCCCTTACAGTTAGCCAAGGTCACTTCCAGCAAATGCTCCCACCAACTTCACCTTGACTGAGATCCCACACAAACTGCTGGCAGCCTTCAACATTCTCCATCCCCTGAAATACTGGTTCAGTGAAACAACTCTTTTAGTTTAATGTTTGTCCTTTTCAAGGCACCTTAAACAACCACTAACACAAGCAGTGTCTCGTTTTACTACTGCAAACTGGTCCAGCTTCTGTCCATCTCCTTATGGCTGATAACCGAAAAATCTTGCGAGATAAAAATTAATCTTTGAAAAGCCCAAGAATAGGTTGCTTCACAATTCTACTCTTGTGTTTATACAAATAATGCTACTTAATTCTTAATTATGCACAGATAATGTAACTTGTATTTTTATCTAATATTGATCTGGTTATGGCATCAATGGCTGGACTCGATCTTAAAGGTATTTTCCAACCTAAATAATACTGTAATTTATATATGGTATAAATACATAGACTGTATACAGGAACAAGAATATGAGGAAATATCTGTCCCCAAAAACTAATCATAGCTGCTTTATAAACAAGAAGAGAAAGTCTATTGAAAAGCGAGCAGTGTATTGAAGTTTACTTACAAAGCTTCATACTGAGACTTACTCATAAACAGTATCAGTATCAAAAGCAGTAAGCCTGATTAATGATTTCCTTTCCCATGTGGATGCATGAACTTCTCTAAATGTTTATTTCTTCTGTCTTATATTTGAAAGCACTTGATTAATTCTTAAAACTAAACCACTAAAGAAACAGTTCCTTTGACTAGTCTTTGATCTAATATAATAACTCCACCAGCTTCATTAGTCTAATGATTAAGTTTGCAACTAGGTAGCTCCTCAGTGTTTTAAGGTAGAGTGGGTAGACTCTGCTCTTCATTCTGTAACTACAGCATTAGTCTTTTTTTTAGCATGTGAAATTGTTCTAAGGGTATTTGGCTTCAGCAATTCAGAACTGTTTTCTTGTTTCTCTTTTCTTTAACCCACTTTATTCAGTAAAACTATTCTGAGTAATTTCAACTTACTTCTAATGTTTTTTGCTTCCTAGTGTCCAAACAAGTTTGTAATTCTCAATGCAAACAATTGCAAAACAATGCCAAAGTTATTTTTGAAACCTCTGAATCCATCTTCTAAAGGAAATATGACCCATGTTAGTGTTTATAAATCTCACAATCTCAAACCTAAAATTTTAACCAAAATTTAGATGCCAACAAAATTTACTATGGTTCTTTTCATTTGATTTGCCCCAGTGCTTGTCGTATACTGACCTATTTATTCTCCTCTGAATACTTTATCTACGTATTGTAGTAAATATATAAAGTAGAACAGTTTTCAACTTACTGCTATCTCTCCCAGACATTTTATTAGACGCTTGCTAAATATTCAACCATAATATACATAGTTATGTCAGTGGTTAGGAGATGAAAGCCTACATTACTTCACTCAGGAAATGAACTGCAGGTTTCGGTCCCTTCATTGCAATATCCTTCAGTGCATGGAACAGAAATGCTTTTGCAGTGAATTGTTCAAGAAGTGAGTGATGCAATGACTTACACAGCTAAGCCACTGTATGATTTCCAAGGCCACAGGGTTAATACATAGTGATAAACTATTCAGTTATAATTGCAGCGTTTGTGCCAGTTTAATTGAATACTATGAATATTACACAGTTTAAACCTGCTCTGTTATTTAGCAGAAATTTGAATTTTGATTCCCCTGAAATCTAAGTGATTCAACATGTATTAAGGTATATTATCCCACAGCACAAATCAAATCCACAGGAATTTTAACACTGATTAAATTAACCCAAATATGTTGGGGAGTAAGAAAGGTAGGAAACCTTCAAGAAGGCTGTACATAAAGAAGTGTCATCTCATAGAAGACAAGTGTCCAGTGATCAGTTCTCACTTGTAGTTGAAATGAAAGTTAAGACTTCATGAGGATAATCTTCCCAAAGATACCACTTTAATTCTTTTTTTTTTCCCCCAGCATAAATCATAATAATATGATTAAAGTGTTTTAATTTCAGGTTTGAGTTTTCTAGACCTCTTAAGGTCATTAATGTGTGGTAAGGTCATCTTAGGCGATGTAAAGAAAGGGATTAATGAGACTATTTTTTATGATCTCCAATACAACACAGGGTGAAGGACTTCTCTGAACAATGGCAATCCCGATTTCCTACGTTAAGAACTCTGAGAGAAATTTCTATGATGTCATTAAGACAGCATCAGTTTTCCACATGAAAAGCTAGCCCTCAATAAAAAATTACGTAACATGAAAAACTCCAGTGTTAGAATGCTATCAAACACCAATGCTGCAGCTGCCCAGATTGCAATGTAATAATTTTAAACATAAATAAGAAGTGTAACAATCAAATCTAAAGAGTAACACGACTGAATTTCCCCAGATCAAAATATCTTTGATACCTGTGAATTTCACCTTACCACAAGGCAAAACAGAAACTGTAACTTAAGGTAATATGTAAAAGGCAGTATCAAAGCCTTTTCCACATTTCCACTAATTTCCACATGGAGTAATTCCTATATATTTAAATTAAGAATGTCTTTTTGATAGCAATACAATCTTTATCAAAAAATTTTTAAATGACAGCAAATCTAGTTACATTGCTAGGTTTTGCCTACAGTTTCAGTCTAAGAATAGCTTTCGGATTCTAATGACAATATGCTGTTGTTTCTTATGTAATGTATTTTCTCTAGTTAAAGTGTCTTTACAGTTGTAACCAATGCATTAGTTCCTGACAGTTACAGATAATTTTAGGCATTCCTGGGTTGAGTCTAATAACAACAGTCCTCATCACTGACACTTTTGAAAGCCCAAGTTACAACAGTGAACTTAATCTTGAGTCAAAATACCAGAGAACATTCCCAGGACACTTTTGGCATTCTGTAAATCCAGTATTTCACTATTGGTGTGCATCCTTTCCCCTCCTCCAGATACAATTGAGATTTTGAGTTTTCTAAAATAGATTAAGCACTGGATAAAAATAGCTAAAACTTTTAAATTGTTTCCTGTAATTGTACATTTTCCCTTTTGAACTTGTATCTTCAAGAGGATAGACATTTACGCCTGAGGCAAACTGTTACTCACTGTGAACAAGGAAGCAAAAATCTTTCCACATCAGCAACAGAGTAAGCTTTGTGAATCCTTCTGCATCATATTCCACCACACCACTATCAACAAAACAACAACAACAACAAAAAAATTAACTTTTAATGCTGAATGATGAATATGTAAGTTTTGTAATACAGGGATCGTTACTTCTGTTCGTTTGTTCAGAACCTTCCAGTATTTGCTTTCTTTATTAAGAGTTATATTTTTCTAGCTAATTGTAAATTAGATTAAACTTCTAATCTTAGTAATCATCTTAATTATGTTGTGGTATTGGAGGTATTTACTCAAAGAAAGGCTATTTTCAGTTTAAAATATACTTTTAAATGAAAGGAGACCTGCTACCACATCTGCATCCTAAACTGATAAAAACTATAGACACACAAATTTCCTGTATCTTAATCAAGTTAAGATTATTTATTATTTCTATAGTAAATGAGAGGGTAGAACTGAAAGTAAGTAGGGTGAGAAGAGTTTAAATTTGAAAATTGGAAAGAATATATATAAAAAATACAAAACATGAGATCATAACAAAAAATTCCATACAGAACACTTGCTTGATAGATGGATTAAAAGTTTCAACCATCAGAAGCTGGTATTCTCTAAGTCTCAAACAGTCTCAGAACTCATGAACCACAATGCAGATGTCCTATAATCACAGGCACATACCTGGCCATTTCTACCATGTAGTTTTCTCAGAAGACAAGGAAATATCTTGTCTTGATAAAGACTGAGCGTGCACTGACTGTCTACTCATACGTCCAGTTCAAGTCATTGTTACCTATTTATTGCTGTATTAAATTTGGGTGCATGCTAGAAGCCACCTGTTTTCCTAGCCTCACTTGAGAGACCTGATATTTGAAGAGCTCCCGAATATCATTGGCATCACCCCTCAGAGGCAGAAACTCCTCATCACTATTAACTAAAGGCTTGGACTCCAGCTCAAGTCAGAATTTAGGCAGGAAACCAAAGTGCCAACCTTTGACAGTGCCAAGGTAGCCCTGATTAATTAATTTCTGAAGCTATTTTGTCATCATGCCTGGCTACAGACCTTTCATCCACAGGAATGCAACATGACCCAAGCACCTCTTCTCTTGAGAGACAAAATACTGGTTGGCGGTGGGAACAGCTGGTGTCCCGGTCCTGCCTTTATGCTGAGCAGTGGTTTCTGGCTCTTGCAAGGTTTGGAACCATACCTGCTTCCCCATTCTCCCACCTCAGTCACTGCCTATTAGTGTAAGACCCCTCAAGTAATTTATTCAGAAACAAACACATTTCTTCTGAACAAGGAGAAAATCCCTTCTGTTCCTTTCCCATCATCACCTATTTTCTACAAAAAACAGATTGGCAACCAGCACAGAAGTGAAATAATTCTGAACTACATTCCAGTACTGCTACAGAGAGACAATCTATGCACATCATTCTGTGAAAAATTACTAGATTTCATCTTATCCAGTGGAAAGCAGTCACACAACCACAAACCATGCGCAGAAAATGAGTTTCCCCTATGTTACCGAAAAAAATGCATCAAAGGAAAACTTACGTTCCAAAGTGACTCAGGAAAGCTGCAATGTACTCTCTTCTCTTATGGTATCCCTGAATAACATATTGTACCTTAAAAAAGAAAGAAAACAAATCCAGAGCTATAAAAAGATTAAGAATGCAAAAGTCCAGTTTGTCATACATTTATTGTTAAGGAAGATTTGTTTGACATGGTAGTAGTTCTGAATCCTACATTTAGCATGTTTTCCCTAAAGAATCCTAAAATGCCTTTAAAACAAACTCTGGATCTTGCACACAGAATATCTTGTAAAGAAATGTCTTCAATCACTTCTGAGTGAAACTCAGTCTTTCACAATAGATTGAAGCACTGTTTAACTGCACAAGACAGACTGGAAAAAAGAAATGCTCAGCCTTGCCTTACTGAAGTTTGAGTGGAAAGCTGTGATAGGTAAGTCAGTTATCTGAACTGACAGTAGGCTAAGTGTCAAAATAACATTCTGCTTATAAAAGAGAAGTAAAAATCAAGTATCTTTCACAACTGATCTTGGGTGGTTTCTGAAGACTGCACCTCCAACAAAATCTGAACACTAAGCTCCTTCACTGGTTTCATGCTGACTCAGGGAGCCACCTACTCAACTGTGAGCATCAATTTCTGAGGCATTCTGGGTTTTGAAAGACTTCCATCCTGGCACAGACAAAATCCAACAATGCTATATTTGGAGACTTAAGGCAAAATTCTCCTCACACCATGTATGTTTTCTTGTTGATTTGCACGGCATTAGAAGAACAGTGTGAGCAGGGTTTGACCCACAACAGAAACAATGCGTGTGCCATCAGGCTGCAAGGACATCTGGTTTACAACTGGTGACTTGGAAGTACTTGTGGTATGGTTCTGTGTGTGATTCCCTGTGTAAATTCCTTTGCTTTCCAGAACAATACCTAGCATTTTAGGAACCTTTTTTCCCCCACTGAAAAAACCAGGAAGAGTATTTTCTTGGCTATGACAATACTAGAATTCCTTGGCTGGCAGATGCTTTCCTAAAATTACTGAAAAAGTCTTGATACAAGCATTGCTGAGAGCTGTCTTGTATAACTTAAATTCTATTTATAAATTGAAACATTTTATTTTACAAAACACTGTGATTATTTTGAAGGTTTTGTGTAGGATCTGAAATGTTATTCTGGGAAGAGGAAAACATATGATAAGTTTGCTTAAGTGACTTTGTTTAAGAAAGGATAAAAACACTCCTGTGTACTTGCAGATTTTAAAAACAGAAAGTAATTTTAACAGAAAACCACAACAAAAACAACTCTAATGATAGATTCCAACATAATTATGGAAACACATTCTGAAGAACTTTTTCTAAAAGATAAAATTATTTTCTTCATTCAAACAATTGAAGGTAAAAATAATATACAAATAGGAAATCTGTAATATGCAAATTTCTAGATGTTGATCCATAAGCCTTCTTTTGAAAACTACAATTAAATAATGGAGAAACTTTCAAAATACTACAATCATTCCTTTTTGCTCAAACACTAAGCTAACTGGAACACAACCTTTTCAGCAACCTTAAGTAGCTATTACTGTATAAACAACTAAAGAAACTGCTGATTCAGTTCATCTGGAGGAAACATCTGAGAAGAAAAATCACGGAAAGTACTCAAAACCTACAATTACGACTGGGGTATGAGAACACGCAACTAGAAAAATAATATGCAAACTACACATCTGTATTTACTAAAAACCAGTATACTACAATGCAGTGTTGTACAATACAATAACATTTTATCCTAAATCATAACATGTGGCACTAAGAAAAAAACTGCTCCAGGATCTGATCCCAAACTCACTTGTTTACCTAAAGGAGTCATTCTATTCAGTGTCATGCTTAGGTGCTCAGCTCTTACCAAGAAGGTATAGCTCAGGCTAAGTATGTAGTCCCTGTGTAGTTCAGCCTAAGTACGCCTTGCTTAGAATACCTGGCAGAAGAACAATGATGTCTGTGGAAACACAGCACAGTGCATGAAGGAAAGGAAAACTGATCGTCTGTAGCAGCTTACCTTGTTTGTTAGCAGCTGGCATACTTGGGGTACATAGTCGATGAGACAACCTCCACCAGGAAAGGCTGGGATATGGAGGGCAGATGATCCTCCAAGCGCACTAGAAAAATAAGTTAACAGTACATTACATGTACAGTCCCTGGGATTTGAAAATTATTTCTGCACAGTCCTCTCTCCCTATGCTTAAAGTCAGAGGGCCACAAAGAAGTGTATTTTATGCTGTGGTGATAATAAAAAGTATTGAGTGATACCATCTACAAAAACAGGTTATACCAGGACCCGCTGTAAATTAACCACTTAAATCAAGAGTATCACTAATGCAAAACATTTTCTCAGGAAAACAGCTTTTTCATTGTGAACCATTCTGTTTCCTAGCCCTTATCAGTAAGATGTAGAGTACTGTAGTTCAGATATCTTGTTAGTGGGGGAGGAGAGGACTTGAAGTCCTCAGCTATTCCAAAAACCACCTTCAGTGAAACCAGCTAAGAATAATAGAAATAATTGGGACTGAGGAGTAATAGACTGACAGATGCAAATATCAATCACACCATCTACTCCAGTTTGGGACTTCCCAATAGAACACAGATGTTAACTTACTAAATCAAGGGGGCAGTGGGTCAGAAAGATTACCAGATACATGATGATGTAAGGAGGATGCTGAAAGAAATGGGTTGCTCACTCTTCAGAGAACACTGTGGAGAGCGGATACTGAGGAGGGAAAGTGAAGGCATATTGAAGCCTTCAATTATCTAATGGAAAATTATAGAGATGATGGAGTCAAAGGCTTCTCTGAAGTGGGGCTCAGTGGTGCTCTGTCCTCAGAGGTGGTCAAAGCTCAGCTGACCAACCGGCATGAGTGGCCCCGGCTCTGAGGAGTGGCTTGGCCAGATAAGCTCCTTGTCGCCAGTCTACATCGGCTTATGATTATATTCCATGATTTTATGATTTCGTTCATCCCCAGTAGGAAATAAAACCAGGGATATTAATTCTGTCCATGCACATACTGGATATCTGAATGGCAGGAATCCACAGAAATAAGGTAACCTCAGAAATGTATTTAGGCAGCTTAACCATTTGTCTTTATCAAAGGACAGAAGACTGAAGCACACCTGCTATTACTCAGGATAATGGCTTCTTCGGTGTGGAAAGATCTAACACTTATTTAAATCAGGCTGTATAAGGCAACAACTAGGTAAAGTCCATGCTAGTCTCTTCTAGCAGTACAGACCTAAATATTTCTTTATAGTCCCTTACCAAATCAAAATTTGCATTCCACATTGTGGATTACATCATTCATTAACCATCCAGAACCATCCTGGACACCACTAAAAAGCTTCAAGAGCTAAGTTATCTTGTGTGGCCTCCTGTTTACATGCTGTTTCCATGACAAATTACATTGGCTAGAAAGAAAAGTTCTTCTCTGCAAAATAAGGCTCTTATTCTCCAATGGGATCTGGCCTTTTATTTTCCTCAGTACTTGATAAGAAATCACTTTGGTAGGTATAAAGGTCTACAGTCATACATCCCTTTGAAGGAACAGAGCCTACATAAATCAAAAAAATCCCAAACTCATAATGAGGTATATGGAAATCTGCTACTCAGGCAAAACAGTCTGGGTTTAGCAGACTGTTCACCACATGGAACAGTTCTGCAGGTCTGGATTTTGCATATGCAATGATGAAAAAAGAAGCCTTGAGTACACCACAGCTACATAAAAACACAAACAAACTTTTCCAGCAGAAGTAAGATTTGAATGGGATTTTTTTAAACAGAATTAAGTTTCCTTGCTGCTACCCCCTTACTAAAATTACTCACATGAGAATATAATTTTGCAATTTGTGGACAGTTAAAAGCAGCGAAGTGTGACTGTGAGATGATTACAAAGTTGGAACATTTCTGAAACAGCAGTTTGTTCTTACAAAATTGAAAATGTAGGGGGTCCATCAATCTCTAACACTGGAGAATGGACGACTTGTCCTTCCTGGTATGTTACAAGTGGGTTGTGAACCTTACTTTAAGACCCTGACTTTCTGTTTATTAAACTCCTTAAATATTATGTAAATATATCCATAAAAGCCTCCAATTTCATACATAGAGCAACTGGTACTGTCCATTTTGCATCCTGCCTTGCCTCATTCGACACCAAGTCCAAGTTCCCTCGTAGTATGGATATACCACTGAAAATGCTCAGATGACCGCAACAGGAATTACAGGCTTCACTCTGTTACAATTGCAGATATGAAATTCAGAGTCATCTCCAACAGACTACACATGCAAAAAAAAGCTTCCACTCCTACATCATCAGCTTACAGTACATCTTCCAGACTGAATTATTATGATTTGTGAGTAAGGGTTTCCCATTTTACCTGTATCCATCTCTTGAAAGTAGCCATCCCGTAAAAATGTGGTGACATAAATGGAAATCCAGCCCTTCTCAAATGAAAAACAGACTGCTAAAAGGTGTGGTTTCTCAGAAAGAGGTCCCTCCACAGAAAGAAGGCTGGAATTTCTAGTATAATTATCCTCTGAAAACAGAATAAAGCTGTGCAATATGTAATTTATGTTCTGTAGAAATAATTATGGGTAGGGAAAATTAAGAGTGGACAGGCTTCTTTGTTTCCCCTATTGGGTCAGAGAATCTGCTTATTAAATATTTTAATAAAATACTGCATTTGCACAGGACTTTGCCTCTGACCATCTCAAAACTGTCTATAAACGTTTAGCAATTAAGATTCATCTGCCTTATTAAACTGATATTTACGTTTTATTTTAACACATAAAGAAGCTATTGCTCAGAGTCTGATTTGACTATACTGTCCTACAATGCCTCTGTCATATTAAAGGAACATATTTGCAATACGTCACAACCCTGTGACCAGGCAAGAGGCTGTAACAATTCATTTGACTTATAATAAACCTGTAAATGAAGAAAGAAGAGACTTATATAGTGTCAAAGAAGGACTTGAAAAAGGTGCAAAATGGAGACAATTAAGCAAGGGAATGTCACCATGCAGCTCAATATCTAAGGCTGCTTTTTGAGGTACCTCATAGTCCAATCAAAAGATAAAATGTCAAACAAAGTGCTATAAGAAGCCTTTTGTAGTCAAGGACATTTCATTTGCCAAAGTATTTCACCAGCACAAGCTAAATATTGCTGTATGTCAAACCTGCTTTCCAAATAGTTGGGCCTCTTGGAGCATAGATCCTAAACACCTTTGTCTGCAATCAAGCTTTCCTTCTCAGTATCAGTGTTATGCACCCCTTACAAAAAAACCCCATGTTCATTTTATCAAGACAACAAAAAATGTGAAACAAAACCCATCAAGATGTATGATGAGGAAGTTATTTGTTTTTAAACACAGACAACGGATCCCCTACAGCTGCCAGAGTAAGGCTAGTTTCTGCACAATCAATTGAATTGTGTTTGATTTTTACACTGTTTTTTCCAATAAAATGCTACTTTTTAAAGGCTAGAATTCTAACAGTCTCATATTTTCTATAATTTTACCAATTCATGAAGCAACAGTCTTAGGGGATGCTATTTCATTTGGACTAGTACCACAAGAAGATTAAATACATGGTAGATCTTCCTGTCTCAGAGATAAGGTTGTATAAAGATGCTGGAACAAAGACCTGTTGACTTCGGAATTTTATTTGCTTGCTCTTACTCTAAACCTACCCAGCTCTGCAAACCAACTTCATACATCTCATTTTAGGACAGAGCAGAGACTCCTTTGCAGCAAGGCCCTGTCCTCCTGGGTTTCCAGAGTCAGACACAATGTGGTTCTGATCCATGGTCTGTGAATTAAATTGGATTTTGTGAGGAATTCACTACCGAATTCAACAGGTGCAGTAGTCAGCCCACATTAATAGAAGTTTTTTTCTGTGACATGCTGAAATACAAGTTCAGAAAGCGTAGCTGGAATATGTTTACATTCCTGCTGTTGACTGATGCATTCCAAGTGACCTGTTCTGTCTCTCAATGGATCTATTTATTCAGGCTGACATACAAAATGCAAAATTCTTTCCCATTTTTTGATAGCTTATAATTAATTGCCTTTCCCAAGAAATGATCCTCAAAAAATGGCATAGCATTAATTCACAGGTTTAGAAAAATGACTGCTTTTGTTCTTGAGTATTTATGTGTAAAGAACCAGTCATCTGCCCTTCCTTTAAAGCATCACTTCATTAGAGAAGAAGGGTACTTCCAAGTTTCAAGCTCAGAGGGCTGGGTGCTTCAGCAAGGCAAACTTACAGGCATGTACAGAGATGCTCTTACTCCCATCCCTACCCCCTTCCCTACAGCTCTTGGGCCTGCCTAGTTCCCCTAAACTCTTTCATTCACACCACCTCTTCCCTGCAATTCATTTTGCTTCCCTCTTCCTCCAAAGACAAAAAAATGCAGGTTTCTCTAGATTGCTGGGAAACTTTTGAGTGAAGTCTGAAAAATGAGGATTATTTCAGACTACCCTCTACATCACAGTTTCAAAAGTTCTGTGCTAACACAGGTTATGCTACTACAGCTAAGGACCTGTGCACACACAATACAGTTTATGTTTTGTGCTCCCCACCTTACCTGTTCCCATTCCCCATTTCAAAAAATTGCATAAGCTTTTCTGTGAAACAAGTACCACAAAGAAAAGAACATCTACAGAAAAGTTACACTCTTAAAATACGGTACCTTACCCAACAGGAGTTTGGTTTTTTTTTTTTTCAGGAGAGTAGAAAATGTGTATTTGGGTAAGGAGGTCCAGAATTGTAAGAAGAATCATACTTATCCTGAATACAGTGTGACATAGCATTACAGAGTTTTATACCAAAAGAAAGTGGTACACAATATTGACTGCACTCAACATTTCTAACTCCAATATATTCTTTCTGCAAAACACATATAAAATAGGGAAATGACAAGTTCAATGATTATGAATGATGGAGTTACAGATTTGTCTAACTCTGAAAATGTAAACAATTTAAAAACTTGCCTCTGAATGGAAAGACCTTTTATAGAGCTTTAAAGTAACTACAAGCTTTTCTCTCAGTGTGGCCAGTGTTAAAGCACTGTCAAATCTACGTACTAGTGATGGAAAGTAGACTTTAGACCTTACAGACTAAGGCCCTTTATTTTACCAAGATACACCCTTTTTAACTCTCTGTAATACCTGCTGTATTTTCAAACTGAAGCACACTGCAGACCAACATGATCATTTAAAGGGTTTATTACTCATGATGGCTATATCCAAGAGTAGCCTCAAGCACGTGGAAAGAAATTCCCTTCTTTTTGCTCCTTTTTCCTATTTTGAGACGCATGTTAAGGGCTTTGATCTCCTTCCCTGTTCTCTTTCTCCTTTGTTGCTGAAGTAAATAGTTGACTTTTTTTCTTTTGCAGTTTCATCACTTTAGTACATTACACCATTTGGCACAGGAGACACGAGGAACCACATCAAATAAAAGCATGTGACCACAAAAGCTGCCTTACCAACCATGATCCCAGATTTGCTGTCAGTTTACCATTTTCAGACTTGCTTGACTGTAACCAAATCCCTCCTATCACACAAACAACGTGGTGCTTGGCAGAAGTCTTAGGATAGTGCTTCGATCAGCAACACAAAGCTTAGCAGTAAAATAACAGAACATTTGTACTGAAAAATTGGACAGTCTAGGTTGGAGACAGTATTTTCTTCCTTTTCTTGTAATAGTCCATTTAAAGCAAACATAACGTATTGCTTGTCCACTCAAATCTATCACAAACAGAAGTGTGTCCCAAAAAATTTCCATTATATTTTTAAAGAAACAATTTTTACTTAGAATTACTTGCACTTCAACACTGGTAAAACAGAAATGTATGTTTTCAACTAGGAGATATAATCTGAGGGATCTATACTATTCAATGTACAGGAAAAAGACCCCAAACAAACAATCACAAATAGACCTAGAGGGAAAACTACGCCAAATCTACTTATCTGAAGAAAGAATCCTGGTCAAACTCAGACTCAGCATCTGGCCATTAGAGCTGAAAGGATGATACCATCTTTTTTTCCTTGACCTCCTAGAGGTTCAGAGTAAATACCTCTGAGCTTGTCCTGACTAGTGACTGGAAAAAAGTATGAAATAATCACTGTAAAGAGCAAATACTAAAACCAGAATGTATTCTAGTTTCACAGAATGTGCAAAAAACAGCAAGTCAGACTTACTGAGCGTTATTTCAGTTCTTCTGCTGACTCTGTATGTTCTAGCACATCTAGTTCTATGTTATTCTAGTTCTGTTATTTCAACCATTCTGCTTCTCTGCTTGCCCACTTATAATGTTCAGATGCTTATACTGAAGTACACAGAAGTTTAATAATATTCATGGAATAGTACAAAAGCTGTGGGATGAAGTCATCTGTAAGTGCTAATAAATATTATGTTTGGGTTATTCCAACTTCTGTATTCTGCTCTAGGTAAAGTAAGAAAGAAGCAGCTGTCTGTAATGTATTAGCCATTTTAGACAAAGTGGTTATACCAAGGAAACTTACATTAAGTGTACAGATTCTAGGTTCTAGCAGACTTTAATCTATCAGACTTACATGCAAACCATAGCTAGAGTGATTCAGTACTGAAAGATTTGTGGGGATAAGAGCTTCGTAAGAAAGTAACTCAAGAAGCATGAGATAAATAGATGGTTAACCCTATAATTACATTAGAATATATTTCTTTTCATCCCTTTGCTTCGCTCAAATCTGGAGGGGGAAAGAACAGATAACTCTTCAAGTATCAAGTTTTTCTTACTGCTATATGATAGCATAAAAATCTGAAAATATTAGCATTTCCTCTGTATTTGATAAATCAGGACTGAAAGGAATTCTACCTTGCCTAATGGGTCTTTATACACTCTGCATAAAAGCGACTGCCAGATTTCTACTGGTGTGTTGAGTGAGTGAACACCTGGGCTGCCAGTGCTGGAAAAGGGAGTTCTCCCCCATCCTCACACTTCACATTCTCTGAAGAAAGAACACCACAAGAGGGTAACACTTATTACCCAGCTGATGGGCCACTGGATGTCACAGTGGTACCACAGGGTATACAAGCACTCTGCCTACAACAGGCACCACGTTGCTTTCTTCTCTGGGTGACAGGACCCACTTTTATAAACTGACCTGTGGCTCACAGCAGACAGCTGGGCAGGCAGGCAGCCCAGCACAATTGATTGCCCTCTGGCACCTCCATCAGACCTCAAGGCACAAACCTGAGGAAAAGTCCAAGCTACTGCAACAGAAATTATCAGTGAGGCTTCAAAGTGCACGGGTTAACTTAACTGGTGTCAACAACATCATTCTGTAAAATGGTACAAAAATTATGGTCACGTATCCAATTCTGGTAACATAAAACAAAAGCGAAAAGTGTAAAAGCAATATATTTCAAATGGTTTCAAAGTATTAATACAGAATTGCTTCTCATAATACACTACTAACAGGTTCAAAAAGAAAATGTGAAAAGTTCCACAGGCTATAAAAAACGTGTGATTCTCTTTAAGGCTAAACATTTCTGACAAATGTTGCTTTTGTGTTGCAACTTCCTGAACTGATGCCTCCCTTATTTTTTCTGCAAATAAACACCAATAGCAACGTGTATTGCAAATGTACTACACTCAGTCAGTTGGGGAAGACAATAATGAGAATCCATAACAAATGACAGAACTGAATTTAGAGACACTTCTTATGATACCAAAAAAAGAACTTCGGCGTATCCTTCCCCCTCCCCCCAAAGGTACTGCTTAATAGTATTAATTCCACTTAATAACACTACATATTAAGTATTTTTTACTAAATAATAATTTATTAAAGAATATTTACAGGAAACAGGTATAAGAAGCCCTGATTCAGTTGCTAGACACCTCACAGTTTAAACAGGAGGGCATGGTTCCTATCCCGAAGAACTTTCACACTACATTGCAGAGAGGGGAATTGAATGAGAGGGTAGGAAGCACATACATTGCAGAAAGGAGACTTAAATAATTTCCAAAGCATTTTGCTTATTTCTTAAATGTTTGCAGCAAATTAAGAGAAACCTGAGTGAGAAGTGAAGAAACATCAGAGAAGATTTTCACAGAGAATTCAATGCAATAAGGAAATAACAGCAAATGAAACTCCCAAACAACTAGGAAAAGCTGTAAGAAAGAAACCCAGACAAATAGAGCAGCAGCAAACATCACTGAACAGAAAAGGTAGATAAGATAAGCAACACGGGCAGATAAGTAAATAAAGAGAGCACTGTGCAGTCCTGTTTTGTTTTCATTTCCACAGAAGCTGAAAACTCTATAAATGAAGATTAAAGAAATTAATTAAGATGCCAAGAGAAAGACCGTATAGCCTAACCTCCTTCAATTTTCTTCTGTATGGATCTCAGAAAGAAAAGCAAATGTGAAAGGGGCCGAAAACTCGTCACAACTATGACAAAACAAGATTTTGGCTAAAGAAGTCAACTGTAACTGAATTGTAAAACTTTTCCATCCTGCACTGGTTTGAGATGCCAACATAAACCCAGGAATTTGTTTAAAACTATGTACTATCCCCATTTCTCCTTGTCATGAACTGTGAAGAAGGAAAGTTGAATTGGTTATACAAAAATTATTTTTCAAATTCCCGTTCTTCAGAAAGGTAATTTTAATGGCACTACCTGTTTTGCTGATATATTTATAACAACCTAAACTGTGAATATATTAAGGGCCTTCTAAATAGCAAGTAAAATAATACTGGGCATTGGCTCTTTTACTTCGAGGGAAGAATGTAATGACTTGGAAGAGCTGTGCCACAGGAACCAAAAATGGCATAGCATGAGGATGGGAGCTAGGAATTATAAACTCTTGCATAAAGAAGAAAAAGAAAGAGAATACTGGAGTGGTGGTATGCTGTGAGCAGTGTTCTCCTCTGAAACAACAGCCCCCAGTAAATTAATGAAAGAATCTAGGATTTATTTATTGTAAGGATCCCTGGAAATTCCCCTCTGCACTGAAGCCACTGGGTGGTATGTTACACAGTGCTTGACAGCATTTAAGATACTGATCTGCTCTTTTATAATCCACTCTGCTTTAGTGATGAAGATCTGCCAAACAATTCAACTGAACAGAATATTTATCACAAATCCATGTACATCTTCTCTTATTATCCATCAATGAAGTGGACAAAATAAATTAGTAACTGCTCCAAGATGGTATGTTACACGTACAAACATATGCCCTATCTATCTGTAACGCCTGATCACTATTCCAGCATGCATTCACTAACATCCAGCTTACTATATTGTGACTGTTCACACGGCAGGTAATTTTCCAGTACTTGTACTAAACCCAGCTAACCAGCAGTGTCTATCACAAAGCAGGAAAATGACTCTCAAAACCTGCATGACTCTACTGCCTCCCCTGCCTACTGTTCTTGCCTTTTTCTGAAGAACAACAGTAATTTCCTATTACTTGCAGCCTTTTATGTTTTGTGATTGCACTTGCTCATATTGTTCCTTATTTTATTTATGTTCCGTAATCTACTTGCCAAATTACAGTAATTATTTCTTCTTGTTAATCTTTTCCTATATTGCTTAATGCCTAACACTTCCAGTGACATAGTCCTTTTGTAGAGCATTTATTTTTTGCCTCTGTGCTAAAACACTCCTGTGTTGTAAGCTTTTCTCCTGTAATTTTTTTCCATTCTCCTTAAGCCAGACAGTAATTCTCATTTGTGAATCTCATCTATCTGGAGAAACATTTTGTGTGAAACATCCTGTCCTCTGCATCATCAGCATCACATTTAATTAGCTTATATGAAGAACAAGAAATACATACTGAGAGGGCAGGAAAACTTGCAGAAAAATTTCAGAAATGAAATGAGAGCAACATGCTGGAAAACTTCTGGATATGAAGCTGAGCATTTGGGTCATCGATAAGAATGCCTGAGGGAGACAGAAAGTTAAAGGAGAAAAATGTTTTTCTTTCATACATCTGGCTTCTGACACTGATTTCCATGTGTATGCAGCATGATTAAAGGGCATTCTTGCTCAGATCTTGAAATTGGCTTTATCTTATGTTCACAAATGATGTGGAATGCTACAAGTCTGGTCTGGTGCTCCTGCTAAATGCTCCAAGAGGCCGAGTGCACTCTGGTTTTATGTAAGCCAAATACATATGTGGACACAAGGCAAGAGAACATCAGTTTTTCATGTAAACACAGCCACTGTGGCTTGACAAGCTAATATGAACCATGTTAAACCCTTACTTATTTAACAAGGTGATATCAATCTGCTCAGACAGTTGTAACAGCCCCTTTCAGAGTCTTTACCACAGGAATTTGTGTAAGTCTGTTTTGTTCCTATGAACACAAATAATGCAAAATTCATCCTAATACATTATTTTCAAAACAGCGAAGCAGAGCTATGGATCACATTGCACAAGGGCAGACTTTGGTAGGTGGAAAGACAGAAAAATTCTCAGAAGAAAACATGGGCTCTTTGAAACTCTGGTCTTACACCAGGAGTAACAAAGGTTCCTCCTGTAAAAAGGCAGACACAGGTCTACTGTTAAAATACAAAAGGCAGAAACCAAACCCACAGGTTTAAAACTGAAAAAAATTGAAGCAGGGACCCCATACATACACAAGAAACTGGAAATCTCCTAATTTGTAACTTACAGCAGTGTTGAAGTTGGTTAGAAGGTGACTACAGATATTCCCAGGATTTTGTTTACACTGATGCCTGGATTTTGGTCATGGAGAATATTAATTATAGCATGTGCTGCAAGGCAAAGACTGGAGCAAAAATCCTTTTCACAAAGATTCCGCTTTTCCCAGAAGAGAAAATGAGCATGCACAGGGCACATCCAGACATCAGTCAGGCCATGAGTCAAACACAGACACTTCCACCCCCTAAACCTTCTTTAAAACTGTCCCTCTTTCCCTCAGAAGCTGCAAATACTTACATGGCCATTGAAAGACAAAAAATTCCACCTTTACCTTAGTATACCTTATCACCTTTTAAGGACTTGATTACTATTGCTTAACATTAAAATGTTGAGTGGTACGATAACGGGATGGCCTACATGGCATCTGCAAGTAGATGTACTTATGAATAAATATCAGATGCTTTGATAAACCAGTCTCTTTAATTGAAGAACGACATTTTCAGAAAGACTGTCAGCTTTTAAATAATTTCTGTTCTGTCTTTTAGTAAGACTGAAATATTAGGATTCTGCATTTAGAACTGCTTCCTAAATAAAGTCTTCTCTTTTTGGAAATTATATTAAGGCTCTTGAGTCATACAGATATGTAAAAAAGATCAGACAATTACCAAAAATAAAAGCATTGAAGCAGTACTACAAGTCTTGTTAAAATACCTTTTACCCTAAAAATGTGAAGTGTTTTAAAAACACATAACACAATTTGTGCATAGTGCTTCTACAGATCGCTTCAGATACATTAATATACAATCCTTGATACAATTTATGTCAGGGAATGAATACTATTGTACGCTAATAAAAGCTAAGCAGAACTCACAACTACTTCAGAAACTGAGAATGACCAGAATTTCTCAAGCAGGTCCTCAGCATCTTTCAAGGCAAAGTTTACTATTGAGTCATTTCAGTTTATCCTTTTCTGCCTTCCATCAACTAACAACATCACAGTGTCAATAAAATCGCTTGGATGCTAGCTACTCAGGCAGGTAAACTGTTTTCTCATTTCACAGAACTTAAAGAAGATGTTGTACACTGTCTGCGCTGTTGATCTGTAACCACAGAAGTGCATGATTTCAGACTGAGACAACTTCACAAGCTTTTTTTATTGTGAAGATCTGTCACTCATGAAAAGTTATTTTTGAATACACTAAAGAATGGAAAAAATGAAACCTTCCATATTATTTAAATCTATAAATAGTATTTTAGAATTCTAGTTTACCTGGGGCAGAAATAGCTGATTTGGGGTTCCATCATGCTGAGGTTATTACTTTGTTGTGAAGACAGAAGTTCTCAGAAATCATATGCTCTTTGCTTTTTCTACTACTTCCTGTCTTCAACATACAGGCCATCATTGGATGTTTTAAAGTGAATTATAATGAATATGCTAGCTTATAAAGATTTTAGGTCTGCTGAAGTTGGAATAAAAAGAAAATAAACCTTCTCTAGTCTCTACAAAACCAAAAAAATACAGTTGTGAATTTAAATCCAAACTTTCCTGTATATAGCCTGTGTTCATTTGGCTTTCCTCCTGCAAATGACTGAAGGTTTTTCCTTCAGTAACTAGTATTATAGTTAGTGTTTCTTTGGATACTGGTTGTTTCTCATTCCTTTAA
Source organism: Platysteira castanea (assembly GCA_013397175.1). NCBI lineage: Eukaryota > Metazoa > Chordata > Aves > Passeriformes > Platysteira > Platysteira castanea. The sequence continues at coordinate 2,248,665 of VYXC01011369.1, forward strand.
AAATGGCAGGGGTTACACTGAGAGCAAAGAAATCATCTCACACTTTCAGATTTTTTACCTTTCCTTAAGAGCTCATGGCGATGATGCAATGCCAGGATACTATATATGCCAAATTTCACTTCAGATTAAGAATCAGGAATAGGGTTTAAAAAAATCAGCTGTTTTGATACAAATGATGGAATGAGATTTGATCCTCTTTTACTGAGGTAAATTCTTATCCACCTTGGTTTAAAAGAACAATGTACTCAGAACCATATGATTTGGATCTACTGTACCTAATATATTGTTTTCAAGCTAAAACGAAAGCAATAGTAAGATGAGAGTCTTTAATATTACTAATCTAATTCTGACTTCACAAAGGACAGCCAATCCAAGAACTTCTCTTATTTTATCCCTTTTCTTGTTTGCTGGTTCAAACTTGGCATTTGTATATCCTGGATACAATACACTATTTCTTTTTTTATTTCAGTTACTACAACCTTGGACACATAAATCCTTATCTGAATGTCTCCTCGATAAAATGAGATATTGCCTTTTTACCCCTATAACCACCTGCACCTCATACGTAAATTCATATACAAAATGTGTAATATTAAGTCAACACTTTTTTTCCCCAAACTCCCAAAAGAATCACAATTTCAAAGTTTTGGCTCATACATCTACAGTAATTTGATCCTCTTCTGCAGATGCGCTACAACAACACAACGTTACCAATGTTAATGTCATACCAATATACGGACATGACCTAATAAAGGTTGATGAATTACTTCTTTGTAAGTTTTATGTATGTAAACATCAGCTATAATATTCCATGGATGTAATCTTTGTATTTCTTTTACTCCTGACTACCTACCAGTCAATGTTTACCTATCTGTATTTGCATGAATCAGGACTATTCACAGGACAAGTAAGGAGGAAGTTCACGAGTAGCACAGTAACAAAGTCTGGTTTCCAGTGGACTTCTATAACGCATTGGACTGACTTTTTACACGGTCTGTGTTAAAGCCACAGCACAGCATGAGTTCAGTCCTTATAAACATCAGGGAAACCACACTGGAAAGATGTCCTAAATGCCTTTGCCAAATGAAAAGCTTCAAATGCTGTTCATGCCTTGCAAGACATCAGAGAATGCATTCAGGAGAGGAATCTTGACTGAACAGAGGCTTTTTCCCCCTGATGTTTAATAAGGCATGAATTCTGATTGAAGCACTTCCTAAGATTATAATATTCGTAATTTATTTCCCCCATACTGACTCTCTGCTCACTGAATACAGTGAGCTTCAGCACTGTATTCAGCACTGAATACAGAGGGGCTTCAGCCTTTCCTTCAGGTGGCAGTAACAGTATCTGCCTCTTCTTAGTGGTCATATTCATGAAACTATGGGAATTTCCTGTTTCAAGACTTCTATCTTTCTGCATTTTTTTCTTAATTGACCAGCAGGCTCAAAAGAGTTAGTAGGACAAAAATGACAGATACCTGTATGTACAGACAACATGATCATAATAATTTTATAGCAAACAAAATCAATTTTCTTAGGAAGCCAGATTAAAAAATAACCCAAATTTCCCACCACACAACATATCTAGGGAGGAACTGAAGTCCTTGGCAGAGGTAACCAGCAGGAATAGAGCCAAGACCTCAAGCTCTGTCTATGCAGAAAAAAATAGCAATTCCAAGAAACCCACCCCCAAACCAACCCCACTGATTAACCTGAAAGCTTAAATAAAAAACTGAAAATCAACTGATTAAACTCACATTGCACATGCAATTCAGAGAGAGGAACAATTTTTCCTCAGACACTTCCTGAATAAGAACAAGCATAGGAAGTTTCATCCCATTAGGTAAATCATTCGTCAAAACCACTGTTCTGAGAGCTTCTACAAATGCCTTCTTAACCACAATGCCAGGAGTGCCAATATAATACCAGCAATCTACTTTCTTTACCATTAGTGCACACAGGTGCATACTCAAAAGAGTAAGTTCATATAAAGTTCTGTAAACCTGAGGTGCCAAAGGAAGGTATAACTTGACACTGTCACAGAAAAAAACATTGATGCCTCCTGAGGGATGGAAACTGAATTAGTAAGACAAATATGTTAGTCCTAAGGAGGCTTCAAAACAGGACTCATTTGAAACAGCTATCTCATATGGAAAACCTCAGCCTGCAACTGAAAATTTTTTAAATACAAGAAACAAAAGAAAAATATTTATAATGGAAAACATGAGGCAATTTCCAATTGCAGCAAATTTCAAAGGTTGTTCGCTCTCCCAGCTTCCAGCTTTACTGGAAAGCAGGAATTGCTTAATACCACTGAAAACATCTGACAAAGGTCTTTTAGTCTAAGTTTAGAGATATGACCTTTTTTTTCCTCAAAGGTCTAGAGCAGGAATCTATTAATCTTTATAGTTTTGGACATGTGTATTTATGACTCTCTTCTTGGGTAATACCCACAGTGTAAAATGTAAAAGATTCCACCAGCCAGTTGGCTTATATTTTTTTTTTAAGCTGGGAATTTGTATTAGAGAAAAGGCTCTAGAATTTCTGATAGTTTTACAATAGGTTTACTTATCTTGCTTAGTGGGTAGGAAAAGAAGGTGAGTGAATCAACACAAAGAAAATAACTGTCAAAATACCAGAAGGTGATGGAAACTTGCCTATGTTCACTGGGTACAGCAGAAAATCATTGAAGCTTTACCACCACTTCTTAGGTTAGAAAATAATTTCGTACTCTGCCCATCTCCTCGAGTTAGAATTTTAATATCTAATGCAAAATGCATGTGTCAGGAAAGGTCCAGGATTGCCAGAAACCAGTTCTTCTACTATCCAACCCCAACGCCATATAAAAAAATTGTACAAAGAAAGACCTATTGGTACATGTCCTCATTGCTCTTGTTTTTTCCACCACTTGACTTTTCAGACAACTGAGCAGATTAGTCTGCTCTTAAAGGTGTTGAAAAGGGGGAAAAAAATCAACCAGGAACCTGCTCTCAGGGGGTTCTGTTTAGTAAGATTTTCTAGCAAAAGCTACTCATCATTTGATTTGCTATTGATTTACTGTAAAACAATTGCCTGTTACACAAGGGTAGTTAGCTCTTGCAGGACAAAAGCCCTTCAGCACAAGTCACTGCAGTTTAAACTGTTTTCATTTGCAAGTGAACAATGTAGTTCTACTTACTCTTTTTTAAACTTTCCTTTATTTTCTCATAAGGCTGCTCAAAGACTGATCATCTCTTGTTGGAGTCAATGAAAGTCATCTCAAGCACTGTGCTCTCCGTTGTACTGATGATGGACATCACAACTCAATGACCATTTAACATTAGCAAACAGTAGCTCAAGAGCCACCTGTACCTGCAGAATCATCACCACTGGTTTTAAGCAGAGCTAAACTAAGGTTTTTCACTCAGATAAAACAAAGTCAATCAAAGGAGGTGGCTGTGGAAATGACAAAGACGTGATGAAAGCTGGGTTTTTTTCCTGTGAGGGCTTCCCTACATTTTAGGCAAATGGGTTCATTTCAGAACCTCCCTCCCAGCATGTATGTGTGCACAGGCACCGTGTAAAAGCTGTACTGATTCCTTTGCAGTTAGGGGTAGTCCTACGGCAGCTCTTAGAAAGAGTCACTAAGAAGCCTAAGTAAATAATTAGCTCTAACAGTGGGGTTAAGTCAGCAGGAGGGTTCAGTAGTGACTTGTGTTGTTTAAAATGTTCGTATATGACCTGACAAACAGGTGAGCTGCCAGGTGGCAGTTCAGGGATGACAGGTTATTGAGAGTAGCCAAAACAAGCTCCAGCCATGAAGAGTAATGAACAGACTTTGAAGCAGAGGAACTGGATGACAGTAAGAAAGAGGAGATTTAACACAGATTAGTAGGAAGTGATACAGGCAGAAAAAAAACAACCCTAACCAAAAAAGTAAAATGGACAACAAGCAGAACATTCAGCTGCTCTCAGGGCTATGACCTAAGTTAGTTGAAATGTCAACTTAGCACAAAATAAAAAGCCAAACCAAAAAGAAGTATGGGATTATGAGGAAATAAGTAGAAAGTCATCTGCAGCACAACTGAGTGTGGAAACCAGAAAATGAGGACAGGAGACTGATTACCATAACACAACGAGTGGTGTTGAAAATGTGAATAAGCACTGAGTAGTTGCTGTCTCTTCCAACACATATGTAGTGGCCAGAATTACGCCCAGCTAACAGGAAGGGTTAGTTTCAAAACTAAAATGAGGTACATCTTAATGCAGATGTAGTGGAGCTATGAAATTCCCTGTTGCAATATGTAGGCGAAGGGTAAGCTGGACAAGTACATGAAAGAAAAATTCATTCAGGATTACACATCAATCAAATTTCCTCAGCCACCAATGGCTTAGGGCTGGAGAATTCTTAGGGCAAAGTATCATATGTGCTAGCCTTGTTTCTATGAACTTTGTTACCATATTGCACATGCATGTGATTTTCTAGTGGGGTGGCATATTTAGATGATACTGCAAGACATTTACAGTGCAAAATTTTAATCACAAACATGTATCTCTATTTACATAAAAAAAATTAAAAGAATTGTCACAGTATTATGCGATTAAAATAGATACTAATCATTTAAATGATGGTGTTTGCTTAAAACTGCAGTAGAAGTAGTTGCTAGTGTAACCTGAACTAATGGGGAGAAAAAGGCACAACTTCAGAATGGTTACACTTTCTTTTCCAGAGAAGGTTTTAAAGTACCTAATTTTGTGATCAACAAAATCTGGTCTACCTTCAAAGAGTTTTAGATTTAATGAAACTAATGAAACATTCAAATAAATAAAGATCCTCTTTTGAGAACTTCAATAGCTCTGCAGCAACAACCTGACTTGTCTGACATGAACTCAGGCTGAGTGGAACATCTGGAAAAGCACCCCATCTGAAGATGAAGGACCCTGCCCTCTTCTGCAAGTACAAGTGATATCCAGGGATCACGATGATTTTAAAAATGCACAGCTCTGCAAAACACACTGTGCTGCCTTCCCCACCCCAGCTTAACATACAATCCCTCTGACAACATCAACAGTTGCCTAACATGACATTTCACATACCACCACGATTTGGATGGCATGTGCTTGAAAGAGAACTTGAAACACTAACACTTACTGTGATGAGGTTTAAGAGAAGATTGAAGGAAGTAAACCGAGAATCAAGATTACAAAATGGCTCTATTCATTCCTCAGTGGGGATGAAACAGTATGAACAAAACAACCAAACCCCAAATGCTATTTACTTTGGGAAACAGGGTATGTCAAACTTCTCAGAGTAGGTGGAGTCAAGTAAGGACACAATTAGCCTAAAGACACCACCAGCAAATTGCTGCACACAGAGATATCCCTGCGTACAGGTATGGCTAGCTGCAAGATGCCAAGGGAGGAGGACAAGCTGTCCCTGGAAGGGACTGGGGGAGGGATGCACCACCACACAAGCAAACCCCACCCCCAAATATGGCTGTGATTTCGGGATGCACTTATGTACTAGTGAAGATCCACTTACAGGCAGTGCTGGAGTTTTGATTAAAAGTCTCCTAGCTTTGTTAGTGAACAAATTTTGTAATAAGCTAATGTTGCTGCTTGATTCTATTTGTGTGCTCTTTGTTTTCGAGCCACTGCGGTATAAAGAGATGTGGGTGATGAGATACAGCTACCTCTGTTTAATCTTTTTTTTGACAGGCTTGGGGAGAGAAAGGGAAGACAACTACAAACATTGTACTTGATGCAACGTTCTTCTCCTTTGTTTGCTGTTTGAGAGAGTTATAATGCAAACTTGATACTTGAGGTCATTTTACTAAAGGGAAGTGGGGTAGAAGCATTAGCAAGTATAACTAGATAGTCCAATTTACTTCATTCTTGCAAATTAGCACACCTTGGTGCTGAAATCCACAGTCCATGAAACAGCATTCCATAGGACAGCAATAACAAAACAATCTCATATGAGCCCTCCAGACTTAAGATAAAAGCCCACAGGAAGTTTGTCTAAATATGGGAGGTAAATTCAGTAGCTATGGTCAAATCAGTCCTTGACTATTTCACTGGGAGCTCAAACAAGATTTGTCAGAATTATAGTACAGAAGAGATTATCAATCCAAAGGTCTGTTGGTGAGGAATTAAAAGACAGCCAACCCACTTCCAAACTATCACTCAATTTCTTTGCTACATCCAAACCAGATAAAAATCAATCATTAATGGATACCCCAGCCCTCCCTTTCTTACTTCTTGTCACCCCTGATCACTGTAAAAGGTTATCAAACTGATGCTACCCTGCTAAGATACTACCAGTGTCCCTGCAGTAAGTTACCAGAAACTTCCTACTGTGAAAGAATATAGGCTGTACTTTTAAGCACAAACAAGATCAGGAAAAGAAAGAATACCAAATGATAAAAAAGAAGACACTTTAAGTTTACACTGAAGAAAGATCTGAAGGTGGGTACTATTAGAGAATTGTGTAAGTTAGAGGCAAGGGGAGGGGGGGTGTCACCATTTGAGATGCTTCAGATTTGAAATTACATTGAAATCCTTTGTTGAAAGGTAGAAGTGGTCAAGAAGAATGTAACTATCTCATTCTTTTATGAGAGGCAGATTTCCTGAAAAACTGTTGCTTGTTTTTAGCATCTGAGCTACACAAAGACACACTTCTCAAACATAAAGGAAATAGAAATGATTTGCATCTCTGCTCTAACTGACCTGACTACCTGAGAGTAGCTTTTTGTTAAGAAATTAGCAGTTGCAACAGTATTACTGAAGAGGCTGGAGGTCATGGTTATATACATCACAAACTTTTCAAGTACTGCATACTAATATCTAGATTGTTCCTTGTAACTAACTCACCATTTTCTATTCTTCAAGACTGCCAAACCTGTGACATGCAACTTTTACCAACTGACTTAGTACATCCATAAGTTTCTAATATGATTGGCACCGTACATAATTTCAGAGCACGAAAGACAAAATCAGTTGGGAAACATCTAATTTTCATCTTTCAACTTGACAATACATGAAAAATAGCATCTGAAATGCACAAATTTATTGCCTAAGTAAGTGACTTCAAAATCCATGTATTAGTTGAGGAAAAAAGAAAGACACCCAGGTCTTTACATGCCAAACTTACACTCCTATGGCTTGTGTAACATCTGCTCCAAATTGCTTTCTCTTTGGAGACCTACTCTGGAAAGTGACCTATCTAAAGCTGTGGTCAGTACTTGGAAAAGGCTACCTAGCCTTCAAGGGACCATGTATTTATTCAGTATCTCATTAGTTCAGAACCTGAAGAACATTGATGCAAACCTGGCCAGGACTAAAAGTAACTAACCATAGCTCTTCCAGCCAAACGCTGGGAAAGGTTGGAACTTACGTCCATGGTCTGATTTTTCTAACTTTGCAAGAAGAAATAGAAATGCAGTACATATAAAAGCAAGGGAAGCCTGGAGAACAGCTGACTATAGACTATTTATCAAATCTCAGGGTAGATGTTTCATAATCCCGAAGATATGAAAATTATTTTCATTTAAAATTTCATACTTTGCCTTGAAAACTCAGCACTCTACTATCTGTCTACCAGGAAATCCCCAGAACTGCTCAATTCTATTGAATGATCTTCAGGACCCAGTATTTTCATCTTTCCTTCAATGTAAATACACATTAAAGGGGAGATGAAACACAGACAACTCCAAAAGTAGTAAAACCTGGAGAATAAAAGAGCAAAAGCTCCTGGTTGGGGAAAAAAAGAACTATACTTCAAAAAAGTATTTTTATTAGTTAGAAGAACAAGACATAGTTTATGGTTTGGTATTTTAAAATTTGTAACTTTACTTAGTTTTGTTAAAAAAAGCCCTAAACCCCAAAACTTCCCCTCCTTGTGTTACTTTGTATACTGTTTTCCCTTTTTCATATGGTACCAAAGCTAGACAAATGAAATAGAAGATATTTCTTCTCCAACAGTTAATTCAAACAGATCATTTGCACATTTTCAACACGAACAAGTTTTAAATAGCCACAGCTGTGACTTTGTGTCATTGTAACTGGTATCCTAATCAAGGTGCAAGTCTCCTCAGCAGGTTCCACATCAAGACTGCCAAGACACTGCAGTAACTTCAAAGGATCAAATTAATTTCCAAAATATATTTGTCTTTTTCATTCCTGAGGATTTAGGTTTCACATTGCATGTACAAAATTATAGGCTGAACTTATCAAGGCCTACCGCAGCATTCTGAAGAGAACTGAAGTTGAGTTTATGCCATGTTACAAGTGTAAGAAATGACAAATAAGGCATGTCACAGGATCATAGACTGGGCTGGAAGGGACTTTAAAGATCACCTAGTTCCAACATCCCTGCCATGGACAACCAGGGACATCTCCTACTAGACCAAGTTGCTCAAAGCCCCATCTAACCTGGCCTTGAACACTTCCAGGGATGGGGCATCCAGAACTTCTCTGGGCAACCTGTTCTACACCCTCACTGTAAAGTGAGTTAAAAACTCCTTGAACATCATCACCTGAATTTCGGAACTACTTTCCCAAAAGGTCCCTATGAGTTTCTGTAACACAGCTTTACCTTCCCAAGTCTCAGCTATTTTTGTCACTTCAAGACAACTACAAATGCACAGAAAAGCAAATTTTAAGTTGCAGATAGATTTTTCACAGGCGTTCAATTTCATGGTACAATCCAAAATATAGATCCTACTGCCCAGTACACACTACTTGAGCTTTTTGAAACGTTATGATAAAGGAACAACTTGAAGTCATTCCCCCTAGCAACACATAACAAAACTCATGACTTCCCCTGAAGAGTACTGATTTTATGATTAAATAAATTTATCCAAAAAACTTTTTAATGTAATATCCAAGTGACAAGCAAACTAACTCTACTTCTACCTCCATGCCAGGTGTGAATGAACACACTGACTGGAAAACTTACATTTCCTCAAAATAATTATTTTTTATTTCCAAACAAAGGCACTTAGCTTAAAAATGCCACATAAGCAAAAATGATACAGCATTGAAAAAGAAATCCCCCACAGTCAATATACTGGAAGTCATCTCTGAATCATCACTGCCCTTCGGGTTTCCACATACCCTTTTTCACCTCCTTTAGCAGAATTTGGATCTGCCAAACCTGAAAGTGGGAAACAAATTCTCCTATTGTCCTTCAGGACTGAAGAGTTATCCACCTATCTATCTGCTGGTATAATAAAATCAAAATCTGGGTTGAGAAACTTACCACAAGATCTACTGTAAAATATTACTATGGAGGCTAACAACAGTTTCTATGTTATTAATCCATTCAGACAGGTCTATGCCTGTCATCTTTGCCCAGATTTGAACTCCTGTTGCCCAAGAGAATAGAAATTGGTGATGCAGGAAGAAATGCTTAACTGTACAGTATTGTTTGCTTGTGGCTCAGCAAGCACTTAACCACATATGTGAAGCTCTGCCAAGATGTCCTCCTACAACAAAAGAACTTATGAAAAAAAAAACCTGAGAACACAAACACAATCAGCAGTTGGCAGATTTTGAGTGGAACATTATTTACCTGCTACTTGTTCTTAAAATAGAATCCAGTATTTTTACAGGTTTTAAGGACTGAATTAAATTAAAAGGTCTTTCCCGCTTGCCTGAAGATATAATTTTAATCAGCTTGCCAACTGCATTATCTATTTATCAGGTTACTGAGATATACTGGTGGGGTTGAAGTTCAAAACCATACCAAATTATTAAAAAGACCTTTTTCATAGTGGAAAAAGATGTACTTCTGCACATACTGAATTTTATTATTTCCATTTCTTTAGAGGACACAGCACAAATTACACTAGTGGAGATGCCAGAGGAATCTGTATCAGTGCATCTAACTGTGGATAGCCTCAAGACAGCCTATACAGTTAAGGCAGGGCAGTGATTGAGAAGGGTAACTGAGAAGACATTTTCCATTTTAAAAAATTGACTATAAAAGAGAGAAGACATTTCTAAGTCTTGCAACATTTATCTGGTACAGACTGAGATTATCAAAGGGAGTCTTTATTTGCTTCTAGTTTCCCAGTTGTGAAGTCTTTCTGACACACATGGATACATTCACACATCTTGACAGTATTTAGTACTATCTTATTCCAGAAGGGTACCAAGAAGATGAACAAATTAAAGTTTGCAAAAACAGTAAAACATTTTATCAGTGGAATAGCACTAAGGACATTGTGTATACTGTATTCCTTGCACAATTTCAAATCAAGCCTGGATAAAACTAAACATTTAACAAAAAAATAGTTTCTGGGACTGTGGTAATTGGGACATTCGACGGATGGCTTGTTGTAATACAAAAATAAAACGCATTTTAGACATGAACCACCACTGTCAATTTGACCACCTCAGAAACGTGAGTTCTCCTTTAGTCCCCAAAAGAATGGTGAGAGAGTGGTGCAGAAGACTTTCCCACAAATCTTCTCAATTTCCTTCTACGGCTTAAAAAAATTACTTCATGGCAGCACATGTTAAAGGGCTATGCACGTGCAGTACAAACATAACCTGGCCAAGATACCTGCGGAAGAATAAAAGGATATACACAAATACAAAAATGAAAAAAGCCACCCCAAACCATGTCCTTTAACAGGTCGCTTGTACAAAAGACACTGCTGGTAGCACAGTGTGCTTATAAACCCTCTACACCCCTGCATTATTGACTTTAAAGGGAGTCAGCTGTAGGACCTTGTTAGATATTAATTAACAAAAACAGGGAGTTGCCTTGGTGAAAAGTAAACAGCATTCCAGTTGCAGAGTCTGATGTAACATGGGTGCTTGCATATAGACTCTACCATTAAACTATTAAACAAAATATGCTGAACAGATTGGTGGATGAACAAAAATAGAACGCTAGACTTTCCTAGCATTAGTATAACAAAAAAAAAAATCAGGATAAATTCTATCCTTTTTCTAACATTTTAAGTGTGCTCAGTTGTATGTGGAAAGTACTCAGCAATGCCAGTTGCATTGCCAGGATCATTCACTGCTAGAGACTGGTGTTCTATTTCAGGGTATTTATTTACTTTTTAAAATTCTGCTACAGTATATGAAATTAAGAGAGGAAAATACAAATTAGCATCTGTGTATTGAAAAGGCAACTCAAAGCTTTCAGTACACAGAGCCAACAAAATAAAGTAAAAGAGATTTCCCAGTATTATGTGCCTTTGTGTTGCAAGGCATAACACCATCCAGAACACTGACCCACATTCTTTAATATTTGGTCCCATGCACTGCTCTAATGTATGTCATGCACCAGCTAGTCCAAAAGGACTATGCATTAGTGATAGTTGTCAGAATGCAGCATTGTTCCTCATGCCATCCCTTCACTGTGACAGCAGTGAGATAAAAACTTAATTTAACTTTCTACCAGCTCATCATGACCTCGAGCCAGAGCAAATCCTAGATAGCAATATGTCCTTAAGAACTCACCCTTCCATGCTGCTGGAGAAGCATGATGAGACTAACTGAAAAAGCCTTTGCTTCCTCACTACTACAATACATGGCATACTGCTAATGACATTGTATAACACTGCTACAACCAACTGCACAGCTTCAGTCTGAAGGGACATTTATGTCCCAAGGACTGCGACAATTGAGGCCTTGGGATTCTCAAACTGGACTTTCAGAAGAGGTCCTCCCCTAAGGAGGGTGGCAGAGCAGCAGACTGGTTCAAAAGTAGGATCTTTTGATCCTGTAGGATCTCCACTGAGAAGTGTTCAAGACATAGACAAAGACTCTGCAACACAAAATCTGAGCTAGTGCTGGTGGTAACCCCATGCCAAGCAGGAAGCTGGCCTAGGTAATTCAGAGTTCCTCTCCAACAAAGAGCTCTATAACTCTGATGTGAGAACTACCACTTAATTGCTGCAAAAGAATTTTCTACAGAACCGCTCCAGCTATCCTGGGTTAAGGAATTTGATATATTTTAGGAGTTGATGTGACCTCCAAAATTTTAATGCAATACTATGAAAAGAAAGTTAAGAAATTCACAGTAGTGAGAAATATCATCTTTTTAATGCTGAGACATGTAGTCTAAATAGAACACTGTCACAGAGGGGAAAAAAGTTTGTTCAATTATAAGTAATCCAGGCTTTGATAAATACAATATAATAAAATGGTTTTGCTTTCCATGTTGCATAAAAGTCCTGAAGGTTTCACTCCTTCTATGAATGGAAATAATTAATTGTGAAGAGAAATAATGTTAAAAGAAATGTAAAATAAACAGTGTTTTAAAAGCTAATGTTAAAATGCTTTAAAATAAAGAACAACAAAGGCACTGAAATCATAAACAACACTAAATGACTGTTCTGGATATGCACTGATTCTGTGTATCAGACAATTAAAAGGGCTGTTAGGTTTTTGTAAATCAAATGTTGCCTAAACTTTCAACAAGACTTGCTCTGTCAGGACGTACATACATTGTTCAACTCTCCTTGCAGTTTCTATGTCAACTCCAGGAAAAACTGCTACTTGGCATGCAAAAAACAGAGTCTCACTTCTTGAAAATGAAAAAAATTTTCAGAGATGTGTGCAGACCTGAAAACAAACAGCCAAAAGAGAAACCAGAAAATAGAGATGGGAATGTAAAGAAATAAAAAAACAATGGAAGACAGTATGAGAAACCTAAAAGTAACAAAACCAAGAGTATCAATTGATAACAAGAGAATTTGAGGAGGTAGAAAGCAAGTTACACATTCATTACAGCTGCAAAAGAAACAACAGTGTTTGAGCTATGGAGCAAACTAGGAGGATCACTACATAATTACACATACATGCCATCTAACCACCTTCCCATCACAGAGCAAAAGAAAAAAAAAATCTGGGAAGTTGACCAAAAACATGACCTGAAGGAACTACCTCCACAGAATGCCTCAGTAAGTCCTGCCTGCCTGGAGACGTCTAGGGAAGAGGAATGGGCTGCTGCTGCTGCGGCAACCTCCCAGGACAGACAGAGGTTGCACAGCTGTTTGGGTTAATATCAAAGGCAATCTCACAGAAAGGAAAAGGAAAGGAAAGCAAGCAGCAGCCACACTGAAGAGCAGAACTGCTTCGCACGCAGTACTTAACATATGGAATAAACAGTACTGAGGCAACACAAGGGAACAATTAGTCTAAATGGTTTTGTAAATATCTTGGACAAATACCAGAAGAGCATACTGAGGAAGACACTGACTAATTCAGGGGAGGGAAGGGGCCTCGATGGCTTTTCTGGCCTCCCTCTGTCCTTATGTGCCCTGTATTTATATTTGAACACTTGCATTACCCAGCATATAGGCTATTTAAGGTCAGGAAAGCATTGCAGTAGCGCAGCTGCCTCCAGCAAGTAGTGCTTGACATCACTAAACCACACAGAAGAGCACAGCCCTTTCATTGGCTTCAACAGCAAATATCTGCAAGCAGAATTGTTTCGCTCTATTTGTACAGGTTTTTCCACTGCACTGTGGTGTCTGCAACTTCAGTACTAACAGAGTTTTGTCCACTGAAATTGTTCAACAGCTGAAGTTTCCTTTCCATGTAATTTTAGTGGCCCCTGACCAGAAACCAGCTCAAAGAATTTAGTTTTAAAATCCAACTAAAAAGAATCTACACTTTCATCATCTAAACTTTCAGTTCTTGCCAAATTTAACTTGTCTTCCTCTGTGGGATGTTTGACACGTACTGCATGCACATATTAAATATCACACATGAGATCTCTCATTTAAATTCTGTAATATTCTTTGCTGACACACAAGTATGTTTTTCCACACCATACATAAAAAGAGTCGCATTCATTCATTAACACAATGGCCACAGGATTTGTTGCCTATAATCTGCACTTTCATTTAAACATAGCTGAAGTTTAGTATAGTTAGAGGATGCCTGTGGCACGTTCAAAATTCAACAAATCCCTGTGATTTGTTAAGGGGACTCTTAGTAAAGCTCCTAGGAAAGAAGTTCTCAGTATTCTTGAAGGGGAATCTGTTATCTAGGAAAAGGTTATTCAACAAAGAAGTCTCACACTCGATAATGACTTTTAAACATTTTCTCCAGGTAGGTCCAGTGTGCAAATGCTGAAAGGACCTGGGGTTTCAGCTAACAGTCACATCACCCAAGCAGCTTGTAGTAGTTAAGTAGCAGGATGGACTGTGACTGTCTCATATGCCTTAAATAAAACAAGCAATACAATGAATCACATTCTTGACAATAATTAGGGAAAAGGAAACCCCCAGAAACTCTGTAGTCACATTTTAAAAATCAGCTACGATTTATTTTGGGAAAGTGGCATCTTCCTACATGGATAATTAAGGAGGTATTATATTCCTTCCAAGAAGGCATCAAGTTTAAAATGCCATTGATTATTTGCAGGAAAGATGGGAGGCAGAATGCAAAGGAAACTGAGAGGTGGTACCTAGTGCTACTGTGGGGTCAAGAAGCTTATGGAAAAGAGGCAAGTCAGCAGGGGAACCAGCCCTTCTGGTGATGTCAAAGAATGCACTACAATCCTTTATCACACAAACAGTGCGGCCAAGACCCCTCCACTTACATTCTCTCTCCTGCCCATCAGATTTCCCCACAGGGCAATTCCTCTGCCATACTCCTCAATTCATGCTCCCTGTACCACTGTGTTGCCTGCTGAAACATCAGCAACAGGACTGTGGCTCATAGAGGGTACTACCAGCTCTCCCCAAAGTGGGGGATTGGAGGCAGAGGGAGATCAGAGACAATCAAAACTGAGGTCTTCCACATACAACTCAATTCTGTGTTTCACTCTTGTCAGGAGTTATCTGAAAATCCTTAGCTTTTCACTTTGCAGTGGTCAGAGATTTGTACCAATTTAATGTGGCCACCTGGAAGCAAGCATGAAACAGTAGCTGATTTTTGTTAGTTGTTTTAAATAATAAAATAGAAAAAGTCTGAAGACAGAACACTAATGTGCAGATCACAATCAGAATGAAGTTCTCTGAAAACAAATGATTTAATCACCATATTCAGAAAGCAAATCACATATCCCAAATATGCAAAAATCAACTTCAAGAAAGCGTACTTTGTTAAGATACCACATTCTGTAGTGGTGGGTTTGCATTTACATCAAGAACTGGGAAAAAATACCCACGCAGCAACAAAAGTGGGTTCAAAGTGTACTCTAGGAAATCTGAATTTTCATAACTGTTGAATAAATGTGCCTTTCCATACCCACTGCATTTGCTGCCAAGATTCTAATTAACTCATTTAACTACTGTTTGACAGTTTTGGTAATTAATACCCAGTCAGAATGAATACAGTAGAACAACTAAATCTCAGCTGGGATCTGAAAGAAAAGCCTTCCATGACCTGCACTCTCCATCCTTTGCCAGCAGTCCTGGCTAACCAAGAAGGTCCCAGTTGATTGGATTGCAAACGTGATGACCATCTGTAAGAATGATCGGAAGGAGGATCTGGCAACTACAGGCCTGTTAGGCCTTGTGCTGGTGAAGGTCACAGAGCAGATTATCTTGAGTGTCACCACATGGCACGTGCAGGACAATCAGGAGATCAACAATCAGGCACAACCAGCATGGGTTTATGAAAGGTGGTCCTGCTTGACCAGCTTGCTCTCCTTCTGTGACAGGGTGACACATTTAGTGGATGATGAAAAGGTTGCGGATGTTGTCACTGACAAGCCTCTGACACCATTTCCCACCAAATTCTCCTGGAGATGCTGGCAGCCTGTGGCTTGGACAGGTGCAGTCTTCACCGGGTAAAAAACTGGCTGGATGGCCAGGCCCAGGGAGTGGTAGTGAATGGAGTTACATCCAGCTGGTGGTTGGTCACTAGCGGGGTTCCACAGAGCTCAGAATTGTGGCCAGTCCCATTGAAAAACTTTACTGATGATCTGGAGGAGGGGATCAAGTGCCTCATATGAGTTTTCAGATGACACCAAGTTGGGTGGGAGTGCTGATCTGCTGGAGGGCAGGAAGGGTCTGCAGGGGGATCTGGACACACTGGATAGATGGGATGAGGCCAACAGCATGAGGTTCAATAAGGTGAAGTGCTGGATCCTGCATTTGGGTCACAACAACCCCTTGCAATACTACAGACTTGGGGAACTGCATCTGAAAAGCCGTCCAGTGGAAAAGGACCTGGGCCTGCTGGTCAGCAGTGGCTGAACATGAGTCAGTGTGTGTGTCCAGGTGGCCAAAAAGGCCAATGACATCCTGGCCTATATCAGAAATAGTGTGGCCAGCAGGACCAGGGCAGTGATTGTCCCTCTGTATTTGGCACTGGTCAGGCTACACCTCAAGTGCTGTGTCCAGTTTTGGGTCACTCACTACAAGAACACTGAGGTGCTGGAGTGTGTCCAGAGATGAGCAATGGAGCTGGTGAGGGGTCCGGAGCACAGGTCCAACGAGGAGCGGATGAGGGAGCTGGAGCGGTTCAGCCTAGCGAGATGGAGGCTCAGCAGGGACCTTATCTCTTTCTCCAACTACCTGAAAGCAGGATGCAGCCAGGTGGGAGTCGGCCTCTTCTCGCAAATAACAAGTGGTGGGGTAAGAGGAAATGGCCTCAAGTTGCACCAGAAGAGGTTTAGATTGGATATTAAGGAAATTTTCTTCACTTAAAGGATTGCAAAACACTGGAACAGGCTGCGCAGAGAAGCGGTGGAGTCACCACCCCTGAAGGTATTTAAAAGATGGGTAGTTGTGGTACTTCGAGACATGGTGGACTTGGCAATACTAAGTTTACATTTGAACATGATGATCTTAAAGGTATTTTTCAACCTGAATGATTCTATGATTACATTTACTGATAAATTACCAGAAGCCTCAAACTTATCAGGTAATTTTAAAATTTAAGGCTGTCAGTAACTTTGAAGCACTTTTCCTCTGCAAGAGCAGTTTAACTCCAAAGAGGCAGTCTTTGGAATTAAGTCTGTTTAACAACAGAGAAACTACTGCTTCAATTGTGACTTCCCAGCAACTTTGTATCTAACTGTTGCCTTTTTTTTTTAAAGCAGACTTTAACATCAGTACCTTATCGATGAAAGGACAAATAAATTGGCACTAGAGAAATTCCAAATTCCCCTACATATAAATTTTACCTGAACCTGATTTTTCCATTGCATTTTGAAGAAACACTAAGCCAGTAATTGTTTAGGTTAACATTTAACACCAGTTACTAGACCCTCCTGCTTCTCCTAGTACTGCCGTACCGAACGCCACAGAATAAAAAGGTTACATCTGCTTCAAATTTCTTTCATCAGCCTAATTAATGTTACAGAAAACATTTCAAGGGGTTCAAACTGTCCCTACCATTGGCCCAGAGTTCTTTAGAACAGAAGATCCTACATAAAACCCCCCCAAATATTCCTATTAGTTTTTTGGTATGAAAAATAGCCTGCCACCTGTGACAGGTGCACTTCAATACCAGCATGGATTGGTTCTGTTCAGCAGGCTTTCTTTCGGCTAAAAAAACACTTCAGGAAACGAAGATGAAATCTGCTTTGTGTGCTCTAATGTATTAGGAAATTATCCAAGATAGGCACTTCAGTACTGCACAAGGAATGGCTGAATGGCAATACAAATATCCTCCAACCCTCTAAACTCTAAGAACAACAGAGGCAGTAGAAAAGACACAAATGTCTGGATGTATCAAAAGAAAAGTAAGATTTTTTGCAAAACTGAAATTAATTTCAGTATCAAAGTAAACACAATCTAAGAAAACAATTTAAAAAATAACCCCTAATGCAGATAGAGAGGAGGATTTAAAAAATACTAAGTACTGACCTAGCTAGTAATGAAGATGACAGCAATTTTAATACTGTTGCAAGGATTAGTTTTGACTAATTAAAAGTGCTTTTGACAATCTCACTGTACAAGGATACGAGGCTAAACATACGGGCAACAGTAAAGAATCAGGAACACCTTTATGAATGTCTGACGTCCTAAGAAAAAATTACTTTGTTCCCTTTTTCCTTCATTATCACTCTTTGTAGGTGGATAAACATGCCTAGAAGCAGTGATATCACAATGAAATTGCTGAAGAAGGTATTTTAGTAGAGTACAGCCTTATAACAATACTTAGAAATGCCTGTGTTGAAACATGGATTATTACAATGAAAGGAGGCATACACACAGCACATGACAAATTACATGATACAGAATTGGATGTTTAACTAGGGTAGCCTGATATAAATTATATGTGCACAAGTGAAAAAATGCAACAACTTAATGGAGAGACTTGATCTAAAGGAATTAAATGTGTTTAAAACTTGTGAAATTTCTGTAGACCATTGTACCCTAGTCAGAAGTATGCAGAGGGAGTTGAAGAGGGCTGTGTTGAATCACGTTTTCATTTCCTTCTGTGATTTCTCACTAATTAATTTTTCTATATGTGTATTTCAACCACACAAGAAAATACTTTAAGTGATAAAGTGCTTGATATATTATGTAAAAATACTCCCTCCACCACCACGTTACAGAACCTTCTACATACAGGCTGACACGCAGAACCTGACAAAACCTCCAGAAGACACAAGCGCTTCCCAATACTCAGCTCTAAGTTTTGCTCTGAGACTTGAGGCAACACTGAGCTCTGGACTGCCACAAAAGGTATGTCAGGCCAAAAACTGTCCCATATCTCCTATACAGAGAAACTGGTACCTCATTACCTAGCAACAAAAGCAGTCCCACTGAACTGCCTCAAATATTTCATGCCTCGACAAATAGGTCTAATTGCTTAGTCTCTTAGCTGACTTAAAAATCTCACTAACTGAGCCATTTAAAGACAGCATTAACATATCCAGCATTAAAGCACCATTTAGATGATGGACACATAATCTTAGCCCTCCTACAACTATTTTCACTAATTGCTCTATAGCAGCTTCAGAGGGAAAAAAAAAAAAAAAGAACAGTCAGTACAGCTGAACACCTGGAATAGAAGTATAAGTCAATCTCCTTTGACTGCCAGTCCCAGTCTGTCCTGATCTCTTCTGAAGCTGTCAACACGCCATCAAAAGTTGGTAGCAGCAAAATAGATGATATTTAGGACACAGGAAGACTTGCAAAGCAGAGCTAGATTGGCAATCAGGCTATGGTCCTAGCTACAGTTTCTGAAGACCTGGCTGATGGGGGCATGGCACACACAGTAGGCAGTAGATAGGTCTGATGCACTGGCCAGGCACTGACCAAACAAGGCTTAATGGAACAGGAAGCACTGCAAAGCCATGGTCGTTCCTCCTGAATCCCATGTCTGCAAAGATGTTCTGGGATTTGAAGAAGCCATGGACTGCCCAGGATGACTATTAACAATTCTACCAAAATCATCAACTCAGATGCATAAGCACATTTTAGTATGCCAAACTGAAGATCTTACTTCTGACTTCTACAAAGCAGACATATAAAAAGGCCTAAGCACAACCATTCATTTAGTGACTGTGTATTCATAATCACTCTGAAACAGCAGGCTTCCACCGGTGGCAGCATGGCATGCCAGCCTCAAAGGTGGAGCCCTTCACAGCTCGCCTGTATCTCTAACACAGCAAGAGGTGGTACTTGGCAGTAAATGGGCAATATTCTATGGTTTTCCTCCTCCAACTCCCAGCAGAAAGCACAGGTAAAAGACGGGAAACACCTTAAAGCAAATACACATTTCATTTTCTCTTCAATCTTTTCTTCCATCAGTGAAAAACACACAGGAACATTCAAAGCCTAAGAGTTCAGATCAGGTTCTTGTTATTCTCCCCTGTCTGTATGAGAAGGTTAAATGCAGTCACCAAACTCTGCATACCACTCTCAGTCACGAAGAACCCTCTGGCACAGCTCCCAGACCAGTAAAAAACGACCATTTCAGTCCCCAAAGTATGGAGCCTGATCCATTTAAGCAAAACAACTTCTACTGACAGCTGGTTTTCTTAGCATATTCACGTCTGTGTATTTATCAGAGAAAAGCCCTCCAGGACAACAGTGTTTATTACAGGATTATTTCTGTGAACACAGGGAACACAGCATTCACTGAGCAACAGTGTTTCTACCCTAATATAGTTTTTTTTAAAATGTGAACCAAGATGAACCCATTTTTATGTTCTTTAGCATGGATGACTCATGAAGGAAAAAAAATCACATACATTGAATTTTTGCTTTTAAGAAGAAACCCCAAAACCTTCTGATCCACATTCACGTGTAGTATGCTGACACACACTTTAAGCATTAATACAGAAATCAGCTGTTCAATCCTGCACTGATTCTTTGGATTTAGGGTCTAATGACTTTTAATAAATGGGAAACAAAGATATGATGGGCAGTTTCCTTTCAGATTTCCCTCCCATATGAGTATCTAGCACACTTTGACTAGAAAGGTGATTTTGAACAAGCAAGATGTTTTCTGCCAACAGGTTTAGCGACACTACGAATAACTCACAGAAATGCAACAGACACATAAGGGGTAAACATCCCAGCAGGTCCTTATTGTGCCCCAGAGCACAGCTGTGTCTACCTAGCTCAGCTGTATGACCCTCTTCCCAAAGCACAGCATCTATCAGCAGAGGATGGAGAGCATCCTGGAACAAGTCTCCTGAGGTGGGAGGAAGTGAAGGATGAGCTGGGGACACACTCACAGATGCTGACAAGCACAAGCCTCTCAAGTTGTGTGGTCAGTCTGTGTGGCTTCTCAGCTTACCGCTTCCCCTAGAAGTGCGCAGAAACTGTTTTCTGTGATACTACAGTAAAGATGGTAGTTTTCTTAAAATAAATACATCTCATAAATACTCCATGTTTAATTTGAACTTGATCTAATTTTGAAATAATTGGAAGTAACTCTTACTGGCATCTGTTTATTGATGTAATGCAACAAAAAGTCAGAAGTATTCTAAAAACTATAGAATGTAAGCTGTTTCAAGTGACTGATTTCAAACTAAGGGAACATTAAAAGTTGCTGTTAATGTATTTTGAACAAATAGTATCAAAATGAACTTTTCAAATTAGCAAGTTTTAATCAAAGACTTAAACCAGGTATAGTTATGCGTAGTTATTGATGAGATTTTTATAAATTAATATAAATGCTTCCCATCCCTAAATGTGGGGTTGGTTGTTTGACTGTAAGAACTGCACTTGACACTCTTGCAGCCAGACATCACACCACACAAGTCAATAAAGCACCAGTGTTGACTTGAATGATCCATAGCTCTTCTCTACTCCATTTCTACTTGCTGCTTCAATATGTGCTTCAAGCCAATCAATGTACTAACATCTTCACCTCAAACCATAAAAGGGGAGCATTTCCCTCATTTTGGAAATCTCTCTTCCAGAGTCTATGACAAAGTGCAGTCAAAGTCTTAGAAGTATTATGCTTACTATCCATTAAAAAAATAGAGCAAATGTGTTTTACAAAAAACCTTCAAAGCAAAAAAACCTATATTGACATTGCTAGGACTCAAATTTGCTGACAAGATCTGTGGGTAAGTATCATTTTTAGAAAGGGCAATGCGGGAATGCGTGTTTATATGGCAGAGCACAAGAGCAATGAAAAAACCTCTTGGGAAAGCAGGAGATAACTCACTTTACACAAACAGGCCCTTTTCCTCTTATTGCTCTACAAACCTGAAATGTTATTTCATATGTCAGGAAAATGCTGTTCCTGTTTGCTCATTCTTCCTAAAGTGAACATATTTTAGTATTAGAAAAATAATTGTGGGAATTTGGTATTTTTCACGTTTTGTTGAGTACTTGGGAATATTACATTGGGAACTATCAACTATTACTTGGTACACCTCAAAATCCGCTGCATAGGAAAAATACACTGGTAATTTGCTTACATGGCTTTTGTAGATCCAATTACTGTGAGCAGCAGGAAAGGACTTTTATAAGCAGAACACAATTGAAATGTAACATGCCATGGCCTCAAGTCATTAAACTAATCCTGAGAGTTTCTTGAGGCTTTTTGTACTTTTGGCAAAATATATAAAGAAGTACACATTGTTTCTTCAGTTCCCAAACACTGGGAAGTTAAACATCTAGCCCCTGCTAAACACAGCAGAGACTGGTTTTGGGAAAAAACAAGAGAGAACTGTATCTTTTCTATCAAATCACAATTATAGAAACACTGGAAACATACCCATACATTTTTTCATGGCACATAAAAAGTAGCCAGTAGCATAAAGGGAGGTGCAACAGCTCACAAGCAACTTCGGTAATTATGCATTATCAGTACCTAGATAATGTGATGAAAATGTTACAAATGCAGAAAGACAGACTGATTTAGATGAGTGAAGTATCTCAACTTCAACACACAGGTAATGTGACAAGGTGTGGCATGGAACTCCAGGGTTTACTGGTATGATTTTAACATGAGTGCATCAGCTATAAATGACAAAGCCATAAATACATCAGAATGTCAGATACATACCAGCACCATTCAAGTATCTTTCTGCTGTATTGCTCTACACCACACACACCTAAAATCAGACGCTCTTTAGGGCACTGAGAGAAAATGCAATACTTTTAGCAAGACAAAGAGTGCCTTTGTCTTGCTATTCTGCTTGGTACCAAGAGGTTAACATCTTTCTAAAGATAGTGTTGAAAGTGGGAAAATACGTAATGTATTCATTAGCTCATGGATGATTTAGATAGATATACCTGGGTGGCCTGAAACACACTTAACCATCAACATGTGACTACAGCTGAAAATACAATGGAAACTAATGGTAGCCCATTTGCTTTTAAGAGTTCAGCAAAAGAATTCTTTGGAACAAGGGAGGATAATTGCATGTTTGACTACAATTATTCCCTCAACTGATGCTGACAAGAAGTAGTGAATTGATGAAAAATATGAAAATGTGAAAGCTACTAAATATATTATCAGTGTGTTTGCACATGCACATGTAACCTACATTTTCTTAAAGCATCTCTGAAGTCTCATGTCTTTATCTAAACCAAATTCTGGTTTTTATTTTCTGAACTGCATCCAAGAGTTTATCCAGATCAATACTCTTGATGAGCAAAATGTCAATATACCATGTTTCTTCACTCACACAAACTTTATCCCCAAGTTATTATAAAACTGTGGTAGTCAGTATTTCCCATCTTTTCTTCTCTACACAAAAGATCACCAGTTCAGAGGAAACTCAACTGCAGTCCTAGCAAAAAAACAACACATCACCAAAACAATGCTAGACCAGTTTAAATGTGGTATACCTCGGAAGTCTAACATAGTTATTTTTTTTAAGCATTACAAGACTGAGATACTGAAGACAAGGAGAAGCATTAAAACATTCTCAATTCCAGAAAAGGAAGAAAAGACATTTAACGAAAACAGATTGATTTTTAGTCCTGAGTCTTCCATTTTCGGAATAAAAATCTGTTTCTCAGCAAATCTATTTGCCAACTGGTAAACAGATCAGTAAGGTTCAATGCTTTTAAAATGAAATATTCAGATATTCTCCTGAAAACAGTAATTTACTAAAGCTGCAAATTCCAAAAGCATAGTAAACCAAGCCCTTTAGCTTCTACAATACTTTATTCAAATGCACTATGTTTATATAGAGAACTTACCTTCCCAAAAGAAAAAAAAATTAAAGATTTCTCCCCACAGAAGCTATCACTATGTTGTACCACAGAAGACATTCAAAATATACTGCCGCAGGAAAAGACAGCATAGTCTTCAGAGACTGTGATGCTACAAGAATACCACATACAAACAGAACTAGCTGAGAGAAGATCTGTCATTTCTCCACCACACACACACATACTCGCAGCAACCACTATAACTTTAAGCAGTTTAAAGCAGTAGTATGTTATCACATCCATCAGGAAAAAATCAAAAAGTTCCGAGATGAAGTAGAATAAACATTCAAGAAAAAAACCTGTCTCACTCACTGTTCAATACGTGGGGAGAGGTACAGCTTAGGAAAAACCTGAGTAGCTTCTGCATCCTCAAAACTAACGGAGAGAAGTGCAACATCTTCTCCAGGGTCTTCATTCACATCCTGTATGTATAAAAGTAATATAAAATAGTAAATAACAAACTGAATATTTAAAAGCTTACAGATAAGAACTAGTAAGTCAAATATGAATTTATTTAGGAGATGCTTAAGTGAGGAATCTGAACTGTAACCACTGCAAGACAGGTTGCAAATTTATTCTTTCTTACTGTATTTGCACTTTAAAGGTATTTCGCTCCCCTTAATTTCCTTTAATGTATCAAAATAAAATTAGTGAGTTATAAAGTATACAGTACTGTAGCTCTTCTTCAATTAGGTGAACTATAAATTTCAGTAAAGATACAGATTTCGTTTTTAGGAATTCCTGGTCTGACATAAGATACAAATGCCAAAGAATTTTTTAAAATGTTGTAACACCACTGAGTTATGACTACACATTTTGTATTTGTTATTTTTCAAAGTAATTTATGGTCCAAACTTTCTGGTGTATTGTATTCAACTCCTCTTGCGGATGAAAAACATTTTTGCAATTAGAAATTTTTATCTAGAAGTCACTGTCCCCACGTTTCCTGCAAATTAAACCTATGCATTACTTGTAGCAAAGCATGCAGACTCCAGAAAAGTACTCTAAGAAAAAAAAAAAAAAAAGCATGCTGAATACAAGTCAACCTTAATGTATTCACAGTTGAGGCTTTCTTTATATCAGAGCAATCAGTTACAGCTTTGGGATCATCTAGAACAAATTGTTCCTGGTTAGGATCTGACATCCCTCCAATTCATAAATCACATACAGCAAGAACAAGTGTATTTCTGCCACACACAACTTCATTTAAGCTCTTGATCTCTAGTTAGAAGGTAATGAGTTAGCTGCACAGTCACCTTCACTGACAGCAAATAATACGGTACCACTTTCTGCTCACAAATAAATCTTTTAACATGTTTGTTCATATGTACACAGCAACTTGCCAAGATGCCTTTGTTTTTATCCGTTTTGGAAAAATAGGAGAGGAAGTAAGATATGTGCTCAAAGCAGGATCAACATGGTGCAGAGTGCCCTGGTATGCTCTGTCCTACAGCCAGCTGTGAGGAAGGAACAGGCAAACCACTTAAATTTTCTTAGGAGGCCTTGCCCTAACTGGGGAGAAAAAAAATTAAGTGACCACTGAGTGGTTTAAGGAAGGTGATCTCGTGCCATTTGAAGCTCTGGCAGGACTGAAGCTGTTAATGTCCAGAGAGACGAGCTGCACACCAGCTATTACGTGCAGAACACTACATGCCAAGAAACTTAGTGATAAGCTGCAGGGAAGAATGGGTCTTAAAAAAGCCTAATTGTCTTAGATGAAAAATGAGACAGAACTGACAGTGTTTTCTTAAATTCTGCCTTGGTGTGCAGCTCACTTCTGACAGCTGAAAGAAAACTGTACTCTTAGAACTGCCTGTAAAATGGTCACGAGCACACTATGGCTGGAAATCAGAGCATGGTTTTAACCCTAAATTGCAGGACAACACTCCCTATGAGTGATGAGCACTAACAATAGCTGTTGTCCTGTTGTGGTATGATCAGTTTATGGATGGCATTATGTGA
This sequence comes from Platysteira castanea, assembly GCA_013397175.1. NCBI lineage: Eukaryota > Metazoa > Chordata > Aves > Passeriformes > Platysteira > Platysteira castanea. The sequence goes on from VYXC01011369.1 coordinate 2,274,172, forward strand.
CGTGGTTGCCTGTAACAGCAACAGCAATGGACAGGATCTTGTGACCCAAAATCTTCCCTTAAGTGTTACGTTTTTAAGTGGTACTATCATCTGCACTAGAGAGAACAGAACAGATTACAAAACCTTTATCAGCAAGACAAATAACAACAAAATATACCCAAGAGTACAATCCACCCTGACCTTTTCCCCAGAATTTCATGTATTTCCATCATTAAGGAAAGAAATTAAATAAGGAACAGCTTTCAATCCTGAAGCTGAGTATAGCATTAGCTGGCTTTTTCCTATTAATTTGCTAATTGTCAATCAAACGAAAAGAACTATTAAGAGAGATTAAACAGCAGTGCTTTTAATGCTAATAACAATTAAAAAGATTTTATTTCAATGGGCATTCTTCAAGAGATGACAGGTACATAAAGTGGTTAGGTTGATGAGAAGATCAGTGTAACTCCCTGACATGCATTTGCAGCTCAGAAAGCCAAGTGTATCCTAGGCTGGATTTAAAGCAGTGTTGCCAGCTAGAGGAGAGAGGGGATTCTGCCCTCCTACTCTGTTCTGCTGTGACCCCACCTGTAGTGCTGCATGCAGCTCTGCCACGGACAGTAAATCCCCTATTTAGTCTTGCGTTTATGATTAGTGCTTAAGCAGATGTGCACACACAGCTTGACACCATGTGGAAGACTAGTTTCTGGAATACTATTAGGTGCTTACTGATTGAAGAAACTCGACACAAGGAAACAGAAGAACCCAACTTTAAAACAGACTAGGTGAATGCCACTACAGCATCCATGAACACATACAGTAATATTACATTATATTTTCTATGCTCACTAGTGAATTTCATATGAAGACTCATGCCAGGGGAAAAAAACCCACGCAGTCACATAAATAATCTCTGTATCTTTGCATGTTAAGCTGCAGTAAGATGAAATGCATAGTAAGAGCAATAAATTGAGACATGATGTTTTTCCAGTTACAAAAGTACGCACAACAAACATGACTGCAACTCCTGTTGCCAGCAGAGCATCATGTTATGCTTATACAGCTACTGCCCAGTGCAAATCCACGTGAAGAAATTGGCACTCCTCTATAACTACCACTTTTCAAATGGATGCATATTTTCAGCCCCGAGAAATGAAAATTGTTACTTAAAAAAGACCCAAAACCCCAAAACAGCATTCCTGCAGGTTTTAAAAGATGTAGTGCAGTAACACCATGAAGCTGCTCAACCTTATTGTTCAGGTGGCCACAGATTTACAACAAACCCCCTTCTATCTGACACCACACCATTTATTCCTTTCAGGCTTTGTTACTTTTATTTATGGAAGAAGCTGCTTGGTAGAACTGCATTCAACACTAGTATATCTGTTACAACTGCCGTTTATGAAACCAAACCAAAACCACATGTCTTACAGATAAACTGTGGAAAACTTTTCAACTAATAAACCTTTTTGATGTTGTCTGTGCCAGTTACAATTTAACTCCTTCAGTGATCTCTGTCATCTATACAAACCTGTAAGTGATTAGGTGAGAAGATGGAACCTTCTAATACCGGGCCATGACATTTGCCCAGAACAGGGGCTGAGATCTTTTCATTACACGACAGTGTCCAAAGGTAAATGTTATTTTAATGCTTCTTATCAAACCCTGCACAGACAGCATCTTCCCTTTTCCCATTTCTGCACATGTATTTATATCAAAGAATAGATCAGATCTAAATAGGGCAGGAGAGTAAAAGCCACCACTATTCTTATTTTTCAGTTGGCTTCAAAAGATAAGAGTCCCATCCAATTGCTTTGGCAATATTATACACTTCTAGGGAAAAAAAAATGTTGGACTAAAGTCAAATGTCATTTTTTAGTATTTAGGTAGCCATGCTTTTTCTTCTTATAATTTGTGTTTAACTCAAAATATGACAGATGCTTTTATTAAACAAATTAATTCCATATTCAAGAAAAACTGATTTTGTAAGAGTGCAGAATGGCAATTTTCTCTAAACGTTAAATTTCAAGGTTAGAACTGACATAGTAAAAGTACCATTTTATACTCACAGAACTTTTTCTACACAAGACTACAGAAAGTATTATTAAAATGAACTTCTAACTGAACAGAGAACACATCCTGGGCCACAGGAATTTTGAGGTTTAAAAACTGAATGTAAAAATGCTTGAGATCGTTAAACATGTAATAATGCACACCTATTAATTTTTCCACAACAGTCTCATGCCTGATAGTAAAAAAACCCAACCTCTAGAATATTGCAATGTAAAAGACCCAACACAGACTTTTCATGGTGCCTTTCTGCCACCTTGTTACTATTTCTTTTTTTAAAAAAAATTTTTTTCTCATTTCTGAAAATGTCCACTCAAATAAAATATGAAAAAAATGGACATACACCTTAACACTGAAAATAGTTTTCTTTCTCAAGACCTGCAACGGGTTTCCTATGTTTACAGAATACTTTGCACAATGGGGCCTCATCCTTGTCTAAACCTCCAAAGCAATGTGGTGAGAAAAGAAAAACAAAAAAATCTAGATATTTTCAACACATAGGCTTTTTTTTCTATTACAGAAACCTAGCAACAATTTACAAAAATAAATAAAACTTTTCATAAACAGAAAACTCATGGTATTTTGTTCTAATTCACCCTTCTTCTACTTAGCCAGTGCAGATGAAAGGTTCATTAAGTATGCATTTTCACAAGTCAAGAACAAGGGACCAGGTGAAAACATAAATGAAGAACAAAACAGATGAAAATGGAAGTTTGAAAGCATTTAGAAATTTTTCTCTCACGTATCTCATGAAAAGACTTTGAGTATCACAAAACTCCAAAGAAAAATTTAAAATTCTATTTCCAATTGTATCAGCACTGTCTTAACAGCCATTTGTTAGTTTACATTTGTATTAATCTCAATTTACATTCAAATTCATGTTTCAATGTTTACAGCTGCTCCCTTTCCAAGATCCTTAATCTTTTTACAAAGTTAGTATGAGTTGTTTATGAAAATTACCATCAAAACCACTTTAAATACACTATCCAAACGGCATTGTTTTCTCATATCCTACCTACTGTAATTGAAAACTGGGAATTTACTGGAACTGACAATTTATTATGAGTCAGATGGTTGATAGCCAGGCCAACCAAAACATCTGCTCTGCACAGTCACAACTGCTATAACCCATTTCCTCTTGTGCCTGGAGTCCTACCAAGTTGTACATTACAGTTCCTTTTCCTTAAAGATGCAGAGTATGGAAAAACAGTTATTACCTTTTCTTCATTATCAAAAAAAGAATTGCCTTGCAGCCTCTGATTAAAGTACACTTTTAAGAGGAGGTATTTCTGTATTTGGCACACAAGTGCAATTCCCTGCCCCAAAGAGCAATGCTTAAAGCGGTAAGTGACTCCAGTCCTGTCCTGGGCAGTAGCAGGACCTGTCCTTCCATGGAAGACTCAAGATGGAGGGGACACTAGACTGGGAGCAGAGCGTGCAGTGGGGCGATGCACAGAAGAAGGATGTGGCATTGAGAGCCTGGTTTAGTGTGATTAACTCTAACAAAAATGAGAAGAAAAGAAACTTAGAATTTGGTAGAAAGGAAGGGAAAGTATGTGCAGGAAGAGTAATGGCACACTTTGGGGAGGACAAGCAGCTTCTGACCCAGGGGACAGTAGGAAATAAGACAAGGGAGATGAACTTCTGGTAAGGCTGTGAAGTTTGTACTGTAAATATACAGAGCAATTGGTGTGGGGATAAAAGTGAGGGAAGAAAGAGAACACAAACTGTTAAACCCACTGGATGTTCCTTTGAGAAATGAGATGCCTTGCAGACAACTGATATTGCAGATGCCTCCCAACAATATGGTGAGGCCAAATCTGCTTCAGGATGGAAGGTCCCAGTCTCAGCTGATTGCTCCTACCTCTTGCTGGAGGTTTCTGACCTCTCAGCTCTCACAGCTCTTCAATAATTGTTTTTGTGGTATGACTAATTGAAGGAACAGAAAACTCCAACAAATGGGGAAGGGATCACCGAAAATAAACAAAGGATAAACTTACACGATGTGATGGAGGTTGTCGGGGAAGGTGAAATAGAAAGGCAGAATATGGATGAGAACAGAATGGAGTGAGGAAACCTTGATCTTAGCATCTGCAGCCAGCTTATACTAAGTGGGTCTTTCAACAGACACTTACTGTGGTACCTCTCAGTCCTACCAAGCCCCGTCAGCTTCACTGAAGTTGAGTGTGAAATTTATATTTCGGGATCCTTTCTGAAAAAAGAAAGGTCTCCAGAAGAGAAATGCATGAGAATAACATGCATTCAGAAATTTAATTTATCTTAGGGTCAAATTTAATTCATGTAATTCTGCACGATACATACCTGTAACATATTTATTAACAACTGAGCAGAGAAGAATTTAGTGTTGAAGCTGAAATGTGAATTATACCAGAGAATACTCAACACTGTTTGCTTCATTAGTATTAACAGGCCTCTTGCTTCCCAAGAGTTAGCAATGTTTGGCTTTTCCCCACCAAATGGCAGTGTGCAATAATAGGCAAATAAAGCACAAGCAACTTGTACCCTTACTGTGTAGCAGTTTCACTAGTCAGCTTTGATACGAGCAGCTACAAGTTCTCCCAATCTTTTCCTATAGCTAGTGGTTTTTCACTTGTTTTTTTTTTTTTTTTTAATAACAAAACACGCTAGGGGAAAGCAGGCTAAGGAATGTGGAGTGGCAAATGAGACTGAGAAATCTGCTTCACTCTAGGGAGACTATTTAATTACTCCAGGAAATTCTTTCTCCTGTCTTCCAGGAAACCCACCAGGTCTGATCAAGAGTGTTGATTCTTTAAATAGGATCTTTAATGAAAACAAAGGCAGTTACCTTGAGTGCACTGCTCATAGCATCAAAGCATTCCATACACAGTCCCTCTCCCAAGGTAACGCAGCAAAACACTCGCCTGGCAAACACTCTGGGCAAAGCAAGTTTGAGCTCAGTGTTGTTTAAAAACTATTTTAAAAGTTACATGAAAATTGTAGGCTGGGAACAACTTTGGAAAATCTGAAAAGCAAGCTTCTAGGACAACATATACGATTTTCTTCATTATCTACTGAGCATTAAAACTATCAGCAAGACCTCCAAGTATACCACTGGGCATCGACAGTCAAACGTGAAAACAATGGATGTTACACAAGCAGTGTGACATCCCAGGGGTTCTTCTAATTGTCACTGTTCACGGTTTTCTTGTTCACCTTTTACATATGAATCTGTTTTTTCTATATTCCTTTCTTTAGTTACGGTCATGGTAATTTACCACTACTTTCACAATATAATTGACTGTTAAGAGTTAGGTAAAGAATGCTGTTAGGAAAAGCATAAGAAACTAGAAACAGTAAAAAAAAAAGAATAACATTCTTGTCCATGAAAATACATGCTAGATTCAAAACTTTCAAGATTAATGAAATTTCAGATGATAAAAATTAATTAGTTTGACAGAGGAAAAAGTTGTGGTGACACTTTCAGCACAACAACACTGTTTGCTTAGGTTTGAAAAGCAATCTCAGAAAACAAAGCAGATTTCGCCAATGGTCAAAACCATGCTTTGGCAAGTTTGCGACTCAAATCTGAAATACTTAATTTAGGTGTGGCACAGTATAAAATTAATACTGGATACAGTATAAAATTGATATTTTTTGACTGATTTCAGGCAAGCTAAAATGTTTTTACACATTCATTTTCACATACAAGAGATACAAAATATATTTGCAAACAAGGATCATTGTGTCATATTGACTAAAGTTATGTCTTTCTTTATTAAGTATGCTTTGATGACACTACAGTAGAGAACATTTAATATTTTTAGAAGAGACTGATATGCAAGATGCTGATGATCCTAAATTTCAATCCATTGAATGAAACTTAAGTATGAGTACATTTGCCCTACCTACTCCAATATCAGGTATCACATTCAGATTAAAGTAAGATTAAAAACCAGTATTTACAGAGTTTGGAATACATGTGCAAATGAATGAAAACTTTAAGAAACCCCAAACACAAAATAGGAAGAAATAATAGAAATCTAGACTGCTGGGTAATAATCTCAGACCTGGCTTTTCTGTGCTTTCATGAAAAAACACTTTTCCTTCTTAGAAAATTTAGGACATCAGTTTAACAAACACTACACAGGAGTGTAGTGTTTAATTTTTGTTTCATTTCCTTCTAACCTAACTTCTAAGCAGATCACATGAACCATTAAGTTATTATAAAACACTACAGTTTTGCCATTAAGTAGGTTACCCTGAGAGACAATCCCTGCCCCATTACTCTGATGAAGTTTTGTAGGTAAGGAAGAGATTCCAATACCACCATATCTTTCCGAGAACCTCAAGGAAAGCACCTTGAGATTGACAGGAGTGCCTGCCTCTGCCATCACCACTGATAATGGGGTGAACAAAGTGTTCAGAGATTGCAAAGCGTAGTTTTTAACTGTTCCTAAACTGCAAGCAGCGGTTGCATCTATTCAAGCCAGGCTAATGCTGCCATGTCTTGACAAACAGCTACTTCCTCAACCTGCAATTATGACACATTTTTTAACCTAAGCCCTATTTTTAAAATTGTTTTCCTGATAAAGATTTGGGGACACATAAAACCTAGAATTCAAATCCTTAGTAGGATTTCACCAAGACTCAAAACTCTCCAGCCGCCTTTTCAGACAACTGGACTGCAATTTATTTAGAAAGCAATATTTGCATTCCTTCCCCCCATTTTACTGATTTCTCATCTCTTTAAAAATAGCAATGCCATTGGAGAGGCCAAAGAACGGTCATCTTGTGTCCAGCGGAAAACAAAGTCTCCTAATAAATACCCAAGTACTTAACTAGAGGACAAAGAAATCATTAATACAATTCTAAACAAAATAATTTTCTTGCTAAGCCAACTTTCTAATTGCCCAGTACAGCTCTTCTATACGTGCATATTTATACGTGTAGATTGACAAAACAAACATAGCAGATTAGTATACAGGGCTCATGGCTGAAAGATTCAGAGGTAACAATTATATTTTGGAAGAACGTAATGTATTTGTGCGAGCAAGGATTCTAGGTACAGAACTGACTCTTAGAACAACAGCAGGACACTAAAAAGAATATTGTTTTAAAGATAATGAATAGTTCATTGATACAATTAATAAATCTCACCAAAAAAAGAGAGAGCAAAAGTTAAAATACTGTGAAAGAGACATCAATCTTAAGTATTCCTGTAACTGTGTTGTGGTTGTAGGTCAGCATAAGTATTTATTTTTTAAATCAATCCAACTTTTTAATAAAAGCTTTTTCCCCTGCTCTCCGCATATTCTTCCATGTTCCTGGTTCAGTGAGTATCTCTGCAAAATCAGAAATACTATAGATTACATGGGTCACAACAAGAACACCAGAGTAAAGCCATATTCTGAGCTACGTCTTCAGTGAACCAGGAAGTACCAACATGATTTCACAGATGAAAAAGTGAATAATCAAAGTGTAAGGGAAAAACAAGCAAAGTTAAACTTGTTCAGTGGTCTTCCACCACTACAGCTTAGCACTGCTGACCTGATTTAAAAATATGAACCCTTTTCTTTTAAAAGAAAATGTCAATATTAAAAACATTAACCACTATGAGTTTTGTTAATTGCTGTTTCCTGAGAATAACAGGAATGTTACTTATTAAAGTTCACAGGACCTTTGATTCACAAACTGTTATTCTGCATTCCCATCTCAAGGATACATTTGCATTTCTTTTCCAGAGAATTCTATTATTCCCTCGATTCACACATTTTTATTATGCATTCCCATCTCAAGGGTATAATATTTTTATTTCTTTTCCAAATAATTCCATTATCTGCTTGTCTCATTATTCCATTTATGTCTACAGGATCTTAAAAATAGGAGTGTGTGTCTGTGTGGGGCATTCTCTGCTTTGGACAAAGAATATGGAAGTCAGAGCATCCTGCCCCCTTGAGCCCTATTTACAAACATTCAGCTTTCAAACAAACAACATACTTGGTCTGCACACAAGTGTAAATGTATACAGGTATCACAAAGAGTAATAACTCTAATACTGTAATAAAAATAAAATTCTTGCAGTAAGAAGAGATACACAGCTTTTCTCTTGTACTTGTGTGAAGGTGGATCCTGATACAGGTGAGAAGCAGGGCACTGGAACGAGGTATAAAAGCTGTAGTCGTAAAAAATGGATGTGACATTGGTATTTCAGAGTTCGCATCTGTACTGGTATGTAAATCAGATACACAATGTGAGAAAAATTCACAGGGGTAGTCTCTTTCTAGATATAATAAAAAAGTCACATTCAGTGACATGCTGTGTCAAGAGAGGTCTTTGGAACTTACAGTGTGAGACAGTAACTCCCGTACTTCGGCACACAGCTCAGGTGAAGGCTGAATCATCTGTTGTTTACCTTGCCCAAGACAGTGCCTGAAACACGGGGTGTCCAGCTCAGATGTGGTCCCACTGAACTAATGGGGTGGTTGCTAGAACAATACATCATGTATTTCCAGATGGAAGACTGACTCCACCACTGACATTTCCCTGATTACTGACTCAGAAAAGATAACCAAATCTTTTCTCCTATCTGTTCCATCAATGCATCCATCACCAACTTAGGATAAAGAATTTGGAGAAGTATAGTTAAACTCTTTTATGGTGTCTGGAGCTGTATTTCAATAAAAAAGATTAGGGTTCAAAGGCTACTAACATTGATACCACCCTCGAATTTTCAAAGTCTTTCCTGATGCTTTTTCTCTCATATCACCTGTTCCAAAGTTCAGGGGATAATTTTCTGTAAGTGCAACTTTTAATGCTGTCACAAAGCTTGAAGTCGCCTGCACAAGCTCAGTAGTTTCAGCACAGCATCCCAGCATGCACAAATTAACAGAGAAGAATATCCTCTGTTCTAGGTCTGATATTCAGCTTTCTGACCATAACATTGAGTAGTATGGTTTTTGTCATGGAGGAAGATCTGATTACATACAAGCAAAACCTGGATCACAACAAGAAAGTTTGAACTGGAAGCTTCTTACCCTGTGCTGTAGGAGAGAGCACTTGGTTTGTTTTACTGTTTAATTTTCATTTTCTTTGAAGCAGTATATTAAAGACTGTGGAGGTCTGCCCCCCGGGGGGATGGGCATGGAAGCTGAAGCATGGTCTGCGGGGTCTCCCAAGCTCCCTGGTGTTCTCCTGTTCATTATTGGTTATCGGTGTTTTCCCCGCCCCGGGGACTGGGGTTGTCCCAGGATCCCTGGGTTTGGGGGAGAGTAGGAACGAGGTTCTGTGCCTGGCTGGCTGCACGTGGTCGGGTCTCTGTCTCTCCTGGCTGCCATGCGGTCAGAGAAATAAAACATCCATGAATATCTACCAAAAATATTGTTCCTGATTCTTCCTATGAGCCAAGGCTGTCTTCAGGGGAGGGTGCAGCCCAGAACCGAACTGCGACAAAAGACTACATTATTTTCAGAAGTTTTCTGAAATGATGCAAATCTGATGTTCAAACTTCACAACTTATGGGATTTGCTGGATGGTTATTCATTTGGTTCCACCCTGCAGTTATGAACAGCTAAGAGTTCATGGGGACACAGAGACAATGGTAACTCTTCTACTTCCCACTTCTTCATGAACTTCAGTTCCCCTACAGGCAACAGTTTCCAAATAATATAGTCCTTCAACTGTCTTGCATGTACACCTATACTGGGGCTCACTACGATACCCCTTTGGGGACAATATTAAGAATTTTTTGAAAAGCTTAAGAAAAGTGCAGAATTGGAAGTCATTTCAATATAGCACGAGAAAATCAAAGTAAGTGCCAGCTAAAAACCAGAGAAGCCAATACTTAAGATGTCATTGTAAAAAAAGAACAGACTAAACATATGATGTAAATAGTAATATTTAACTTCCTACGTATATTAATAAACAGTAAGCCTGAAACCATCGAGCCTTTTCTACTAAGAAGCCACTTAGAAAACAGTTGTGTTTTATCAGTGATAAAACTACAGTCAACAGCATTTTAAGGAGCAAGGGAAAAGAAGATTCAAGTCACATGCATTCTGGGAACTCTCTGCTCAAATTCAGCTCAATTTTTCTAATTAATCTTTTCAATCTCAGCAACTTGATTTTTGCAAGTCTATGTAAAATTCTACCATTGATACCTCACGTGCAAGATTCTTTGTTTCTTACATTATGGCATTTATCTGGAAATGAAGTGTCTCTTTTATTTCCATGCTTCAAAACATAATGCTAGAAGCTTACCCTCTCTTGTTATTTTCTGAATATTAATACTAGATGAGATTTTGGCCCACCATTTTCATTTTGTACACAGCACCTTCACAGCAATCACAAAAGAAACCATCTACACACACATTCTGCCCCAACCCTCACAACTACCCCATACATAAATTTTCACATCTTTGGAAAATATACTATGGGATGTAGGAAACTACTTGAAGCTAGATATCATCTCTAGCTTCAAATAAACAGGTTGAGAAACACTGCTTTAACTATAAATATATTTCAAGTTGTAGCCATTAGAGAAAAGTCTAAAAGTCCGCTGTAATTAAGACTGAATGCATTAAACAAAACTACTAACTGGTTGCAGTATGTTCCTTTTAAGAGCTACAAGTCAGAGTCTCCTGTTAGAGTCATAAGCGAAATATGATACAATCAAACAATATCACATAGGGAATCCAGTTCTGGACAAAGACATCTACATAAAATCAGTTCAACGTCATACAGAACCAGTTCTAATGTAAGACTTTGTAAACTTAGGGAACATGAAAACTTAGAACTGTGAGTGTAGTTGTTGTCCTGTTTTTTGCTAAGCCTTCTGTTACAACCTTGGAGTCAGAGAATTTTCACACAGTTTCATGTAAATAATGGCCAATGTTTATTTAACCGTCTTTTCTGTTTTTCATTCCTTTTGTGATAAGAGAAAGTTTGATAAGCATCCTTTTTCTCCAGTGGGATTGAGGAGGAAGTGACATGTCCTCCAATCTCTTGTGGAATTGAAAACCCTATAAAGTTTCAGAAATGTAAATAAAACTTCCCTTTTTCCCTCTTTTCTGCTGAACCTAGCAAGTGTGAGAGCATCCTTTATTGTGCCTTTACCGACACACGTAGTAACAGAAATACACTGTGTATTTTAGCAAACAAAAATAATTATGAGCTATCCATGGAGGATGTAAATGTTTTTTCGTCCTCACAATAAAAAGAATTCCTAGTCATCAATACTGAAATTCAACACCACCTTAGTTTTATTTTATAGCTATGCAAAGAATGGACCTTCCTTTCTATTAACTTCCCACTTCTGCAGTCTATATAGCCATGGGATTAATCTAAAAATCCTGCTAGCAAAGCTATAGCCATATATTTCTGTTATGTGCAGTTCATTAGCAATATAACAACTCACGTTTTTCGCTCAAGTGAAAAATTTAATAGACTTGACGCTCACAAATAAATCTATCTCCATTTTCATTTATATTTGTAAAAGCATGGAAAAATAATTTAATGATTTACTTCAAAAAACTGTTCTAAACATATGGTTACATTCATACTTACCTATGCTTTAAATCCAGAAAATATCACCATAATCTTAGCATCACTGAAAACAGTAAATCCTGGAAAACAAATCAACGTACCTAGAACTACAACCTCAGCTCACATCAGTTTAATTCTACAGTCTAAATACAGCTTCACAGAGTTACATACACTGGGAATAGACCCTCATTTTTAGTTCTGCTGGGTACTTCTTTCAAAAGTGTATCTGTTTACTACAATAAAATGCATAGTATTTTATTTATATTGGTTTCAAACAGTTCAAGAAATAACACTGACTGCAATCCACAGTAAAATGTCCTACAGCAGAGTATGCTCAAAAACAGCATTTTGAGAGAAGAGATAACCATTTATTTATCTTCACCTTCCTTTGCACAGCGCTATCATTGCAATGACGAAACTCTTCAGACATAGCCACGGCATACACAGGTGCACCTACCCATATGTATGTATACGGGTTCTTCTCAAAGAAGTTACGCTCTAGTTACCAGATGGGCACTGCAGTAATTAGCTCAAATGAAACAGAAGTGAAGATCCTTCCATTCTCTGACTTTTTTGCTGCTTCATTTGGGATTCACACTACAGTCTTGCCAAGTTCTGACCTTTCAGCCCAGACAGTTACTCACGTCATGAACACAAACTTCCCCTTAACTATGAAGCTCAAGACTTCTCCCTCTCCATGCAGCATTTGTTAACTGTTTGGTCTGCAACAGAATCTACACCTTTGATTTATACTTGGCACCATAGCAATTTCCAGAAAGCTCTGTCCAGCCCAAGCCCTCATTTCTTTTGATTGGTCCCCAGACTCTTTGAGTAGTATTACATAGAAATTGTTAATATTCTTTGGAAATAACCTTTGCCCTGGCTCCCTGAGAACAAATGCTTTTTAGCCCCTGCAGTCTATGTCAATCAATATGAAAACTTCTAGAGCCTTCACAGTTTGCCAGCAGGTCTGCTTTTGAAAGTGCTTTGCATCTGGGCTTTAACACTCTCCCAGTGTTTTCAATGGCAATATTTATACATACATGAAAAGAAACTTCCAATATTTTCCTTCTTCTCCCTAAAAAAAATCACGGAATTTCCTTTTGTCTTCCTCTCCATTCAATTCCTCAATATCCTAAACTAAATGAAAGGGTTCTTAAGAGTTTTTGTTTAGTTTGGGTGTTGCTTTTTAAAATATATTTTTAAATTTTATTTCTCTGGCATATGCAATCTTTCTGGAAACAGATGCTTCAATTGCTTGAGCTCCTTCAGCCTGACATACAAACTGGCTACTTAAACGCCTCCATCTTCGTTTTCACTCAGAACAACTGCTCTTACTTGACACTAGTTTGTCTTAAGGCTATCTGTGTCCAAACAGATGTGCTTATGACAAGTGGTTATTCGTTTGCTTTTAATAAACATAGAGAAGATATCCTTTTTCACTAGGATTAATCAACACCTACAGATTTTTATCTCTTTTTATCTCTTTTATTCCCCCAAAACTTTTATTTTCTTCATTCTGAGAGGAGCTTAAACCCCACTGCATTAATCAAGGATAGAGTGTTCCCACATTAAGAAATACTCTCTGAAGGTATTTTTGTATCTATGAAATTGAAGATGCTTTACATTAAAACTTTAATCTTCATAAGATTACAGTAATTATTAGTTCCACTATAATAACTGGTTTTGTGGTAACCACATGTTTGATGCTCTATTGTTAAAAGAAGAGCAGTCTCTTTCATAAGTCTTTACTATCTGGAAGGCAGATGTATAAAGATACCAGGAAAGTCCAGAGACAAAATTAAACATCCAAGTTTTTTTTCTGATGTTGTTTGCTTTGTATTGTAATTGACTCATTTTTTATAGCTCTCACAACAAATTATCTTAGAAGAAGAAAAGGAACTAACTGAAGGGCATTCTTTGCTGTAGCCAGTTCCACTGTAGAACACACTGATATGTGAGGTACGGTTACTTAAAAAACAGAGAGAGTAGAACAGACACACTCTGACACTGATGCCATATTTCCTTAGAAAACTGAGTTAAAACTACAGCTAAATGAACAACTTGGTTTATCTGAAATCTGGCAGGGAAACCCTTGACATAAAAATGTATAAAGAATTCCTTCACGGAAGTGTGTTCAGAGGATGTCAGCAGTACTTCATTCCTTCTAGAGGTTGTTATTTCCAAGTGAAAAGCCATTCTTGAGAAAGAAGAATGGAAATCTCCGTTGTTGTAAAGGTAGATAGATATCCAAGATGACTATGACGGGTATTTGCAGCAAGTCCATTATATGCTATACTTAAGGTTCCATAAGCCAGGAAAGTGGAGGCTCAAGACTGATGGTGAAATGACCACTGTTTGTATGTTTTTGTATTGTTTTCTCAGAAAATGTCATCCATTAATTTTATGAGAAAACAGTTTAAGACAAAATGTTGTCTTGATTAATAGGGAGGTGAAACCCAGAACAGGGTAAGTATGAACTGTAAAAGTTCAAAGTCTATAAAAATTCCTCATATGAGGAATATAATAATTTAGATTGCTCTTGATTGAAATTACCTTTGGAAACAGAAAAATTGGGCATCTATTAGACGAAGGAGAAATGCAGAGTGGGCATAGACACTTCTAGCGCTCATCATTCATATACTCACTCCTTGAACAAAGCAGGTGAGGTCTTACCTTACTGCTTATCAAAGAAAACTAAGATGACACTATTGAAAACTTTATTTCCTACTTACTTACGCTGGTGAAGAGCCACTCACTACCAGACTGTAGCAAAGGTGCTACACCTTATATAATATCTCATAGAGTCAACAACTGTCCCCTTGTTTCAGTTCAAATAAAACGCTTTGGTGAACTGTTCATTAACATGATTAATATAATTCAAAGTGTTTCTAATCTGAGAAACACTTTGTTTCACTACGCTTATGTGAAGAGACCCTTCTCTAAAGCCCCATACTTTGTGACCAGGTAACTTGATTATATACAAACTGCTCGTGGACTAATTGACAAGAACACAGAAACATGTGTTTCCTTTGAAGATGAGAGATACTGTATCAGATTAGATTTTGAAATAGGCAAAATAGAGGAAGTATTCTGCTGAGTCTTCATGGTACAGAAGTCCATTTCTAGTTATAGTCCATTATTTTTCCACCAATTTCATATGAAATAAGAAGCGATGCCACTCTTCTTCTATCCTATTTTCAAAGGCAAAATGCATTATCCAGAAAAATGAATGGAACCACAACTTAATTGTCACGACATCATAGATAAGTCTGCACTGACTTTTCAAAAACTTTTCAACATTTCAATATATCAACTTTTTTTATATATTCTGTGATGCTCATGTTCAACTACGTCAGCTTAAAAAAGGTTTATTCTTAGCAGAATATGTATATTCCCAGTGACTTAAACACTGTTCTTTAATCTAACATAGTGAAATTATTGTTAATGCCAAGTCCAATACGAGGTCCTTTTTCTTGGCTGTAATTCTGCAGGGACCTTAGGTAATGGCATCAAAATCTTGAGCTTTAAACAAGTGCTGGCACAAACCTAGCAGCAGTAACCAGAGCAACCCTAAGCAGTGTTGTAGTTACCTGGTGTCTGCTTACTAGACTATCTTTTTATGAGCCTCAGGCAGTTGGTGAATATGTATCTTTGCATTAATTCCCACTTAAATTTAATTAAATAAACTTAGGATGTGCTAGTCCTCATCACAAATGATGTACAGCATTATTCTAACAAAGAAGTTTAGTAGATATTTGCCAACTTTGAGAAAATCCTTGTTAGTGGAGATCGCAAATAAACACTGATCTTCCATTTCACTTGTATTATAAAATTATGTCGCTTCACGTATTTTGAACCGGTGAAAAACTTCTGGTTGCTTTCATATTTTATCAAGTCCTAGATTTTTTCATTTTTTTTCTACAAGGGAAGTTAAGTGTCTTCCACATTTCAGCACCTGAAAAAGTAAAGAAATGTGGTCTGAGGGTACCCACCTCTCATACTGAGCTACCTTCTTTAATTATTAAAGAAAACAAAACTCAAAAAGAAAGGTAACAAACTGCTGACACTACTACCAAC
Organism: Platysteira castanea; assembly: GCA_013397175.1. Classification (NCBI taxonomy): domain Eukaryota; kingdom Metazoa; phylum Chordata; class Aves; order Passeriformes; genus Platysteira; species Platysteira castanea. The sequence goes on from VYXC01011369.1 coordinate 2,289,823, forward strand.
AGTAAGTCAGGCACGAGTAAGACTGATCTGTTTTGGGACCTACAGTGCTGTTCTGTCTGAAAGACAGCAGTGAGTTTATAATCAGAAAATAAACAGGTCTTAGACAACATACAACTTCTCCAGGCATACAGAAATTCCAAGAACTTTGCAAGGAATACTCTAGGCATGATTAATATACCTTCCAATACTGCTTCTTGAAGCCAAGATGCTTATTACGCTTTTCACTTGATTAAGTAAACAAACTTTATTAATTAAATAAATTCCGTATAAGGAAGGTTTTGTTCCCACTGACATACTGGGAGCCTAGCAGGTTCCAGCACAGTTCAGAGCACGTAAGAAAGAAGATGAAAGTCACTGTCTTCAGAAGAGCATGAAATACTGTGGCACTAATCAATCAGACTCCTGGTGCTAAGGTTTGAGCTATGTGTTGAGAAAACTCAGCTAATACAGCAATGATAATGACAGGTTTTGCATTCTTGTCTGAACTGATGCTGAAGCCATCAGCAATCCTGACAGTGGTAACAGCCACCTCAGCACTGGGAATAGCAATGCTTGTGTAATGAATAGTTGGTATCATAACAACATTTCATAAATTAGTTTCTTTCATAAAGTGCTGGATCCTCCATAGGCTAGCCAGAGGAGCTCGGACGCCATTCCTGAACTCAATTTTGGTTTGATCAACCTGACATCACAACAGCTTGAGCTGCCATTTACACCTGAAGACCTGAAAGCTCACTTGTCAATGTCAGCAGGAAGAGAATGACACGTAAGTCTCACCACTGAAAGCTTACTTCATGCTAAATGAATGTGATGCATGCCATTGCTCATGTGGATAGACTAGAATATAATTTCCACTGTCTTCTATTTCATTTTGACATATTGAACTGACATTAAATAGTTTAAATAAAGCAGCACAGAAGCATTTGGAAGGTACTATCATTCAAAATATCTGTAGTCTTGAACTCATACATGCATGCACTTTAAGCTACTTGTAGCAATTGAAACTATTACTTAAAAAGGACTAAAACAGTATTTAAAAGATAACCTATGACTAAAGCAAAAAACTATTAAAACGGTAATTAAAAACCTTTTCAGTTTGTTTGAAATTAATAGAATTGCTCATTTCCTCTCTACCTCCAACACTGCTGTATCAAAGGATATTACTTGAAGACTTGAAAACATCTACTGAATGACAGCTCCTTAAATTGCATAAAGTTCAACCATGATAAACAAATACTCAAATGGACAAAGGTTAGCACACAGAAGAGCTTGTACTCACCTATTAATAAATATCATACTAAATTTAGGTTGACAGCCACAACTGAATTAGCAGATGAAGTAATTATTGTATTTGATACTCCATGGCTTAAAAATCACAACTACCAGAATCTATTTCTGGTCTGTCACTACAGTATTCTAGCAAAACTTCAAACACCAGTTTCCCAGTTTTAAACTGTGGAGATTAATACATCTTATCAGTCATGTTACAGGGCTTAAGTCAGTATTTCTAAACCTTTAGATTCTGGCTGCAAGGTTCTCCACTAATGCTGCAGAAACGAAACATATTAATCTCAATTCCTTTAACTACCACCAACTGCTTTGTGAATAAGAAAAAATTTTCATGTTGCAGAAGCATTTCCAGTATCAGACAACTATCACTGGCAATATAAAATTCTTTTAATAGAAAAAGAATGAAAGAGTAATTCGTCTGATGAGCCAAATTTCAGCCTGATGCTTTTGTAGGAATAATAAATCTCTAAAAACAGGATTCATAATATTGATGCAGAAACACTGAGACAAACTCAGAACTATTAATGGTGCAAAAGACACCACTTCAAATGCTTTTACCTGTCTGAACCAGTTTTGCTGCTTTGACACACCTACAATTCTTGTATATATTTATCCCTCTGAAACACAGAACAAGCACATAACACAAAGAGGCCTTTATATATAATGCCATATAATTACCCTTCACATTTCAGATGGTTTGAAAATCTGTGTTTATGAATATAGTTCTGTGATCACGATCCTGTTGACTTCAATGAGGGCAGAGTCCACCTCATGAAATAAAAAACACAGTAGTCTAGTAGTCTCCTGACTGGCCTGAACTGCACCAATTGGGCCAATTAGACCAGCCTTTCTATAAAGCTATCCGAAATATTTGTTTTTAAAAAACTGCACGCAACCAGTTTCATAACAGAAGACATAACACTTCTTGCCTTGATCACTTTCCAGAATCATAAACCTCTTTTTTGTCTAACACAAACACAGGGAAGTGAAACTACCAGCTAGTCCTTTCCCACAACATGAAATACAATGAAAATTTCTTTGAAAAACTGGGAAGAAAACCCACCAACCACGAGGTACACACCTGCTCTTTGCTATAGCCAAAACTCTGGTTTAAAGCTAGAAATCAACTCTTTTTTATGATAGTTGGGTATATCAGTTATTCCTTGTTTCCAAATGCAAGTGACCTAATTCTCATTACTGAATAATCAGTTACTCTGTGTAACCGTACTATTATTTTCAGTATTCATGTAAGAAAAACCGAGAATCTAGATTTAGTGAAGCCACATCATCATTCAAAAAAGTTATATGGCAATTTGCATTCTATACTGTGTAATTAACAATAAATATATTGCTTTGTAGGCTTTACTGATCAAAATCTATGTTTTACATCTCATATTTGCACCATATCTAACTTTCTATAAAACACATTGTAGGAAGAATACAACAGAAAGAAGTAAACTTTACTCTCATTGCTCCAGTCCTTTACAGAAAACAATAATAATAATAATAATAATAATAATATAAAAAAAGAATCCTTTTACTGCTCTGAAATTAAAAGCACACATTAAGCATAAGTTCATTTACTGAAAAGCTGTCTATCTGCTTTTCAGCATGTAAATGTTTCCAGACCACTGAATAGCTGTGCAACCAATAATTTGTTGTAGAAAGAAATCTAAGACTGCAATAAGAATCAAAACATTGTATCAATTTGGAATTGTATGTCACTAATAGATTTTAAATATTTCCCTCTCATTTTATATATGAAAACCCAAGAAATTATGTTACTTGCCCTCTCAGCATCTAAAGGAATCTCTTTAAGAACGTCAGTGGAAACAAAAATTATAAACATTGTTCTTCCTAATCCATCACAGTAATTCCTTGATAATTCCTTCCTTGATAATCTCATAATGACATAAGGAAAGAGAAGACACTGATGCTCACTTTGAGGCTTTAAAGATACCTGGTAATACACCAAAATATACATTTGTAATATATCAATCTGTGCACCACCCATGGACACACAGGGATGCAAAGGGCATTGTCCTCATTTTGTGCTCAACAGTTTTGGTCACTTAAAGGTGAGTTTGAGAATTCTGGTATTACTTGAAAAGGAGATATACTGTTAAAAATGGAATGCAAGTTGAAAAACAGTGGCTATTCACTTTTGAACTTACTTCATGATTTCACAGTCTTAAAATAAAATATATCATTTTCCCACCATAGATACCAATGCCCAGTAATTCGTCATCATTCTCAAGAGAAATATAAAACATATTGAAAAACAATAAATAAACATTTTGCTAACAATTATGTCTGTACACTACCAGGATAGAACTGCTCTGAGAAACTCTTATCTTCGTATGCAAATTCCTGGAACACACACAACATCAAGTTCATTTACTTTTTCTTCATTTTACAGGCAAGCTTCTAAACAAATCCAATTGATAACAGTTTCTAAGTACGATGGGAAAAAAGATAATAAAAGAAATCAGGCCTAGTATCCAGAGAAGGATTCACCCAGATGAAAAGTAAGTAGGTGCCTAAAAATAAACGTTTTATGTTTCTGATGGTAGAAAAAATTGAATTTTAAATTCAATAGTCATTTAAAGCTAAAACATTTATCAGCACCATTTATCAGACTACTTCTTCCCCTGCCAACAAAATCTTTTTTTCAGACGCTGTATTCCTTCATGTGCTACTTGGAAGGAAATACTTCTCTGCAATAAAAATTCCTTCTGTATTTTTTTTCACTCCCCTCCAACTTATACCAAACAAGAAAGCACAACAGACATCCTTTTATGGTTAAAAAGATCCTGACCAAGGTTCTTAATGTTCTTGGACAAGCAATGCCCACATTACCACAACACTTTCTTGACTTAACACAGTTTGAAGATCAGGATGATGCTTTGCACGCTCTAGGCTGAATAGATTTGCTAGGAAGACATGTCGTGACAGATATGCTTAGGAGAATAAGGTCATTGATTAATCAAGAAAGGAGTCCATTAAAATAATGGAACAAATATATTTGTAGATGGTTACTTAACAGGACACTGTCAAGGTACTTTTGTCAATTTTTGAATATTCCCTTCTCAATCAGCATTAATAAATGCTTGGCTCCATATTTGTCTAGCTTTTAGTTTGTTAGAAGATGGACTGCAATTAATGGCTGCATTTAAAAAAAAAAGTAAACAGTCCTGAACTAGTAATTTATTTAAAGTGATAAACTGAGCATTTCCAAATACTTTGTTTTCCATGTAATAGTTTTGCAAAGATCTGTACACCCTCACACACAGGAGCAACAAATAAATATCTGGAAACAATACCGTCAAAGTTTCAAACTAGTGTTTTTAAAAGTTTACAAGCAGTAAGCTTCCTAAATATTAATCTCAAGAAGAATCTTTTTCATTCTATTTTTCAAAGAATACAAAATTAGAACACAAAGATGAAGAGATAAGACTTGTTTCCAGTCTTTCTCTGTGATTCAAAAAACACTAATGTTTTGTACAGCTGTAAATATCTTAATTGAAGGTACATTTCAAAATTGCCTTAGTATGGTAATGCAGAGATTATTCATCGTTCTCTACAAATCCAGACTCTTGTTTTTTCTGTCCAACCCCAAAATAGCTTTTGCATATTAAATGAGAAGGTACGAGTCTTCATATTGAAAACTTACTATTGATTCTCTTAGCTTACATTAAAGGAGAGATTTCCTTCACAGTTAACAGTGATGATCAGCTCAGTGGAGGAAGAAGAAAATCAGCTGCACCATGATCTACCACAAATGTTCCCAAACTGATCACTTGACTAAAGATTTATTTTTAAACTGTATAATCCCTTAGATGGGCATTCCCAAATTGATTTAAACAACAACGATAGATGATTAAGATGCAGGAAGGAGTTTACAAACAAATTCAACCAAATGCCTTGGTGCTAAGCAAGTGTAAATATTCTACTTGGGCATTCATACCACTTGAGCCAAGTTGTTCTAAAACTTTTTGGATGATGAAAAAGTTTTGAACGTCATCAAGTTTTTCATTCTAGTGTAGACATACTGTAATAATTTTTCTCCCATTTAATTTAGTTTCAGATTCAGTCCATATGCAAGCATTCTTTTCAGGTGCTTCCCCACTATCTTGACTCCTTTCCCTGACCCGTTTTCAGTTTCAAAAGATACTTAAGTTCATAGAAGCTCTATGAAGATCAGTAGTTAGGTAGAGGAGAGACACAACTGGTTATTCCACCAAATACTGTGACAGGTAAATTCAGTTTGCTATGAATAGCAGAAACTGAGAGGCAAAATACTGAAAACACTTCCCATCTCCTCACTGGATAAATCACTACACAGGACACATGGGAGAACAATAACAGCATAGCATAGAGATTCAAGAAGATGAGAGATTAAACTTGTACGAAACAAAGCTTCACTGTTTCTACTGCTCACAAACCTGGTGATTTACTTAAAACCTACATCTGTGTGTGCCAGAAAACTGCTCTAGAAGAGGAGTCCTGCTAAGCACACACACACTTTCTGGGTTGATGAAGAGCATAGCAAAATTAATTAATTTTTTTTTTCAAATCCCATTTATACAGATCAGTATTACAATTTTCCAAGTTTCCTGGGAATGCATCCTTCCAGACCTAAGAGACTGCAATTTTTTCAATCTTACATGGATCCTTGCTTCTTAATAGGCTTTGAATGAATCTCAGTTATTTTCTATTAAATCATCTCTTTGTGCTATACCTTCTTTCATATTTAGTATTGAAGCACTATATTAATATAATGCTTATTCATACACACTTACCTTCTTGTAACGGTGATAATGTTTATATCAGTGGCATATAACTTTCTACACCATTTTTCCAGGAGGGATAAGTTTATCCAGCTATATTCATAAAATTCATATATAAAGAAGCCAAGGATAAGTAATTCTGCATACTGCAATGCTGCCTCACATGAGTCAGACAAATAATATATGCCTCCAAGTTGCTTTAATAGGTATAGTCTCCTAAATGTGATACTATCATTGCCTGAAGGCCTGTAAATGGGCCTGCAGTTTGATCACACATCTTTTCAAGAAGGAACTGGCAACATGTGGTAAACAACAACAAAAAAAGAAACAAAGAGAATATTTTAGCTATTAAGTTGCTGCCATACAGTAAAACTGATGCTGCAAGAACACAATCGTAAAATGCCAGTCTCGTTTATTACAAATTCAGTTTGACAGCTTCTTATGAAACATTTGCTATTGCATCAAGAGAATCTCTGGTAATTTCATTCCAATATTTCTTTTGTTTTAGGAGAGCTCATAAAGCACTCAGTCCTAGAGCACTGTATTATTAACACCTCAGTCTTTTATTTCTACAATATCCACCTATAATTTCCACACCTTGAAATAAAGTTTCAACAATTTCTGATTTTATATTAAAAAAAAAAACCTTGAAAAGGCAGTTTGAGTTGCCATGTAAAAATAAATATTAATACAAGACAAACTGCTCTTCTGTTCAGTAGCTCTAGTGCAGTCAAGGTTAATTACACAGAACAAAGCCCAGAAATTACTGCCGTTTTAACAGCTTTTTATTGACACTGTCAAAATAAATGATATGCATAAACTGAAATGGATACACAAAGAACTACATTCTACCTAGAAACGTAAGTGTTCCATTCGTAAAAAAGATGAAACATAGCCTTAAGAATATAGAATTAAAATTCTACTTTCGTTTAAATATTTGTCACACAGACTGCAAGTCAGATTGCACGTACTCTGCTCTCTGCTCTGCCATTTATTTGCTTTTCAAATTTTTTTTTAGTAAGTGGAACAGTTACAGTGCTTTCCTTTCATGCAGAACACAGCTCAATTCTGAGAACTTTAGAAAGAAGATATAATTGAAGTTCTAAGTATCTTCAGAGATACAGTTATTGGCCAAATGTGAAGAGGTGTCTTTATTGCACTCAGGAACAGTAAAGAGTGTTATAGCAGCACAACAGTAAGAACAGTAAGTAATAGTGGAAAAATGGCCTTGGAGAAAAATCTCCAGCAACTCTGAAGTCATACAACTTTTCCTGCTGACATGCGTGGCTTGTTTTTCCTTCAAGAAAAGTGTGTCAAAATGAACTGGACTTAAACGACTGCTAATTGTAACTGTGATGAGTTTGTGAAGGTTAGAGAGGGGAGGAATTACACTGCTCTGGTTAAATCCTCGGACAAGCTCTCTACGCACGGCTCAGGATTACACTCTGAATTTGCATATACCTAGCTTTTGTTTTAAGTCCTGTCTGAAAAATAGAGGTTTTTTTATCATATGTCACAACTCCTGTGAACAATATATTATATTAGAACTTGTGAGATGATCAGTTACTATTTTCATCTAACCCACGTAGGGAGAAAAAGTGACAATACCTACATGTATGTCAAAATGGTAACCTGGGTATAATTTGACCTACATTTCAAGAGCTTATCTAACCACTTAACAATAGTAAAATGAAAATTAAATAAGATTTATTACTTAAAAAAATAATGAGTCTAGGTGAAATGAGATAGAACTAATGATTTTATCTAGGACACACATTATAAATGCTAAACAATGAGAATAATAATTTGGAATGAGCGTGTTTATTCTTTGTTAACCAACACATTTTCCTCGGGGTTTTGCAAATGAATCACTGATTATTTACATACCATCAGTCAGTCATCAGTTTTAGTCAAGACATCAGTCATATTTGTCTAACATTTTTCTACACCAGAAAAGCTGTTACAGTAAAACAGAGAATATCTGGTATCTCCAAATACATAAACACATTCAGATATATTAAAAGCACATATATGTAGTAGTTTATTACTTAAGATAACTACAAAAGCAAATAATTAAAATGACAAAATATGGCAAGAGATGGAACAGCATTATCAATTTAATTCTATTTCACTATTTTCCCTCAGCAGAAGGACTTCCTATTGGTATTATATGGGTATACTGAAGTATTATATGTGCACTCCAGACAGTTCATTACGCAACTCAAAACCAACATTTAATTCACTGACATCTTTTTGCCCAGTTTTGTTGTACTGGTAACCTGTTAAGGCCTAAGGAGTGCGCCTTGCTGCACCCAGTGAAGCCTAATTAATGCTTCTCTCACTGCCCCTTCTCTCCCATGGACGTGCTGTTTGCAATGACTACAGGTCCCAGCACATGAAAGACATACAAGTTCTAGCATGAACACCTAAACTGTTAAAACAGAAATAGAGAGTCAAGAGGTCTAAGTTTTATTTGTTGTTCTTTCACTGTCTCACTGAGATGCTGCTGGACAAGGCAGACTTTCCTTTAGCCTTCTCCATCCAAAGTCTCCTTCTAAAATTACACACACCTTCTGTAAACAAGCAACTACCTTCCTAAACAGAAGTTACTATAAAAACTAAAAGCTTGATAGGAACATGGCATATTATTAGCTAGCAATTGGTGGACAAAATGCTGTGCATTCTTTTGGTAATGTGGAAGAAAAAGAGCAGAACAGCCTAGATTTTTTTGTATTTTTACTTTATGTTTTATGGTATTAAACATTATGATTAATGACATTGCCAGTATCAATTAGACAAAAAAAAAAGTGATGGATCAGTCAACCTCAGAATGTTTACTGCTGAGGGTAACTTTTTCAACATTAAAGCTTTAATTTTTTAATTTTTATTTTTAGCTTAAACCTCTAAACCTATGAAACCAAGTAAAAGTGCGTAGTGTTACACACTCCACTACATGGTTACTTTACAGACATATATTTAAAAAAAAACCAAAACGAAACCTTCTTTTAAGACTGACAGCCATCAGAGGATTTTGTATATTTCACCAAAAAAAAGCTACCAATGCAAATCCCAGAATTCAAACCAAGTATGAGTAAGAATCATATGAAATCACCACACAGACATACATTCATGTTAGTACTATTCTTTCTTAAGAAGACATAGTCTAGTAAGCTGAAAGCCAGAACAAAAGAACCCCAGAACATAAAACCAACCTAGTCCTTGTAACAGCAACTGGCACTTTTGTAAACAAAATTTATTTCAAAACCTCAACATATCAGCTGCTGTAGGATTTAAGTCCTGATCTGAAGACTTAGGAAGAACCGCAGTACTAGAATGAGTATGGCTCATGGCTGTGGGTTCATCCTTCATAAAATCCTACCATCATGCTTAATGCACTTCTGTATCTGCAAATACAGATTTGCTGGTGCATGAGTTTTACAGATTATTTGCTACCTTTAAATTCTGTGCTCAACAACTTCTCAAATATTCTATCCTTCAAGAAGAAACAGCAGTGGAGAATGAATGCAAGAGTTTTTAAAACATACACTTCTAAGATCCACTTCCCAGTTTAAGACCACTGTACACTGCTTGTTCTACATACTATGGGCGGACCATGACAGATAAAACAAGCACCATCATTATGTAATAACCTGCAATTATCTTTATGGCTATTGAATTCCATTCTTCCTATGCAATACATAAAATGCAAATGTAAAGCAATAGTACAAATTACAAGCCCTAACAAGGCAGTAAGTCTGAACCAAGTCACGCAACATAACGTGTCTATAAACTTTCCCACCAGATGCAGAAAAGGCTTTCAAAAGCTGCTCTTTTAAACTCACTTTTCTTAATTTGTTAAAGGAAAATTAATGAAAATACCCCCAATCTCTAGTCATATCTGAATAGCAAATTAATAGTTCTACCAAATTTGAGGAGAATTCACAGAAATTGAGATGAATATTGTAAGACTTATCAGTACATGTGGTGGTCCTTTCCTTTACTATTGCATTATAAAAATAAAATATTTAAAAATAAAAGAACTGTCATCAGAAATACAGCTGACTGGAGATTATGATTCATATTAAGATCATAACCTATAAAAATCATCAGCTGTGCAGAATGAGCTGTTCCAGTTGACAGATCCTATTAACAAAATCTTCCAATAAATTACAGAAAAAACTGATTTTAAAAAATAGCTTTTGGCTTTCAGCATATGGAGCTTAAGGTGCTCCTGACACTAACATGTTTTACGTGGTTTTAGCGACTAGATGCTACAAACAAGTCAACTTGTTCTGGAGAAGTTGTACTAATAAATTTAGTGTGAATGAAGGGAGGTTTGGGTTTTTATTCTCCCCAGAATTCAAATGTAACACGTTTTGATCATAAAGTACACTTTTATAGAGCTTTAGTTCCCTTGGCTTGTGGGCAGAAGATATAAAGAACAAAATCATGAAAGGATGACTAATTAAATCATAGTGTCTGTAAAGTATTTCTGCAGCTTCACTGAACTACAGCAGTTATCACTTTACTCTTAACTCTCCAATACCAGAATCAGTAGATTCTGTGACAAAACAAGAGCTGACCTATTCTGAAAAACTCTGTGAGGTCAAATAATACAACTACAATAGTAAGACCAGCCAAGAAGCACAATACAGTGGAATTTGAAAGATCTACACTTTTACCTATACTGACAAGTGAAATATCTTGCAAAATAAAAAGCCAAAACAAAACCCCCAAACCTTTACAGCTGACAGATCTTGTGTTTCTAACCTATAATGAAAAACTAGACACTTAAAATAGTTCAGCCCCAAAAAAGTCTAGTTTTCTGATTCCACAGCTTTTTAAACTACCAGAAACATTTCATGACATGAAGACATTTCTTTTCCCACCCCAGGTTATTTTTGGCCTCAGTCAATACGTAAGGTCCACTGCTTGGAGTTTTGCCTGCTTCTGGCACTAGGCTGCTACTCTGACAATGGCCAACATATCGAGGTAAAGGAAAACTTCCTCATTGGTACTTTGTTACTATTTTCAATGAAAAACATGGGCAGTAGAAATAAACTGCAGATTACTGGGCACAGGCTAAAATGAAAGATTCTAAGAGACAAGCATCAATGACATCTATTACTGATAAATGTCTTCTGCACACAGCTTATATTTATTTTCCCAGCCTCTAGATCATGCAATTTACTGTCTTCAGCTGCTATAAACTCTACTGTTTCAAATACTGCCAGTACTAACTTGCACAAACCCACTTCTAATCTAAAATCTCAGTGGCTCATTATAATTGTGTGTTATAAAGTTTGCCTTTATTAACAGAAGAAACCCAGACAAACTTTGATGATCCAATATTCTGTTTAAGTAGGTTAATGCTGGTTTAGTAATCAATCTAGTGAATATCACACTGTGATCTACTTTTAAAATTTAAACTATTTGCTCCAAATACTTGCATACATTTCAAGATAAGGAATACATTATGCAATGCAATTCAGGAAGTTAACTTTGTGCCTTTGTCACAAAGTCTTAGTAATATAATATTAACAGCAATCTAAATTAGCCTAAATGATCTCTATATAAAGCATGGTCAGAGAATCGTGAATTATGAGAACTATATATTATTTCAGGATTACCTATCAGTCTTATAAACTTCCAGTTTTGCTATTGGTAAAAGAGGTAAAATGACACCAGGCACCACAGACCTGACAAGCTTCATACGGTATGCAGGTCCATTTTTCTATCCAATACAACACAAATTTGTTTTGGAAGGTAGTCCAAATATGCTATATATGCAAATAGTATATGCTGCATAACATTCTATGCTCCTTTGAGAGGTAGCTGCCTGGCATAGACTAAAACAGTCTAGTGCAAAAAGATCAAGTCAGATCTGAACTCCACATCATTCTTGCCACTGACTTTGTGACCTCAACACACTACACATCAGGTTTTAGTTAGTCAGCTACAAACAAAATCAATGAAGTTTAAAAGCAAAAGAAAATATTATTCCTTTTCAGAATATTTACCTCAGGTTTTTAAAATAGCATTAGAACTTTTTATACAAGTGTATTTGTGTTTTGGTATTTGCAGCAATTTAGTACAAACCGTAAATGCTGTCAAATAAATCAAACTGCTAAAGCACAAAAGTAAAGAAATTGGCCTGGAAAAAAATCTCATTTGACCCTGCATATTACATTTTTGCTTGTTCTCTACTACAGTTAATTACTCAAACATAGGCAAGTATTGCAGTCTTTTCACAGTACATGGAATTTAGTCTATGTCGTAAACAAAAGCTACAGTGAAGTCTCTTAAGAGACTTCCAAATGATGAAATCAGAGTAAGGAAAAAAACACAAATATGTTCTTATCTTTCAATTTGAACTTGAGGATAAACCTCTTCCATTGACAGTCTTACACATAACTGTTTGGCCCCTGGCAATGTGTCTAGACAATGTCTCTTATTTATTTCAGTTCTAAAAGATACGCACTAAATACAGTGGTCATCACCAAAAAAAAGCATCCTCAAAAGAAACAGTCTGCGTTGCATATTTCCTTTGCACTTCAATAGTGAGAATTCATTGGAAGGTTGCTGGTCACAGCATCATAGCTAAATTAGTCCTGGTATTAGCTATTCACCAGAGCACAACAAGCAGGTACACACACACAGGAAATTAGTACTTTAAAAGATATATACAAGAAGGTGGTGTTAATCAGGGAACATCTTACTTAGTCAAAACCTAAAATCCTCCCATGGAAATAAGAAGAAAAATATCTAAATGTCTTGTTTTTAACAGCATCACTGGCAACACACTCTGAAATTCACTAATACTGTGCAATCATACTACAGTCACATAATCAAGTATGATTTGTAAATTACTGAGCTGGAGGGTTTTAATGATTTGTCATTCCAATTACATATATGCCCCTAGCTGACAAGAACTACTAAGAACAAACAAAACCACACAGAATGAATGTAGCCAGGCGGCCAAGAAGGCCAATGGCATCCTGACTTGTATCAGCAATAGTGTGCGCAGCAGAACCAGGGCAGTGACTGTGTCCTTGTACTCAGCACTGGTGAGGCCACACCTCGAATGCTGTGTCCAGTTCTGGGCCCCTCACTACAAGAAAGACATTGAGGTGCTGGAGCCTGTCCAGAGAAGGGCAATGGAGCTGGGGAAGGGTCTGGAGCACAAGTCTTATGATGAGTGGATAAGGTACCTGGGGTTATTTAATGTGGAGAATTTGAGGCTCAAGGAGGACCCTTATCTCCCTCTACAAGTACCTGAAAGGAGGTTGTAATGAGGTGGGTGTTGGCCTCTTCTCCCAGGTAACAAGTAACAGAAAAAGAGGAAATGGCCCTAAGTTGCATCAGAGAAGGTTTAGGTTGGATAGTAGGAAAAATTACTTCACTGGAAGAGTGATCAGGCACTGGAACTGGCAGCCCAGAGAAGTGGTGGAGTTACCATCTCTGGAAGCGTTCATTTGATGTGTAGATGAGGCACTCAGGGACAGACATGGGGTTATAGGTGGACTTGGCAGTGCTGGGTTAATGGTTGGACTTCATGATCTCAGAGATCTTTTCTAACCTAAAAAATTCTAGGAAAATTTGAAAGAGGTATTTTAGATGTTGAGCCTACTACCTTTCCTATTACTGTGGCGTATACAGTATCTGTAAAGAGGCAGAAATGTGAACTAGAGATTGACTCTCAAAACAAGTATGTACAGTGAATACTTCCCTTTATAAAATACTGTGGAGAAAATTAAAAATGTTGCAACCAGCAGAAAAAAATTTAATTCAAAAAGAACACGCCGATTAAAAATCCAACTGCAAAAAAAGGCAAAGGAAAAGTATACAAGGATTTTCCTGAGCCAAAGCCACATTCTTTTCAAATAAGAGAATCTTAATGAAAGATTTATCATCATAATCTTCACAGTAGTTTGAGCCATCAGCTTGATTTTGCGGCTGTTTCAACACAAAGTTTTCACTTATATCAAATGGATTTGCATAAGAAAACAATTTGAAAGTGGATACAAAGGTCCACATTCAATTAAAAACCTTTGCACTAAAGTATAACTTTCTAAAAGAAAAAATAATGAATGTGCCTTTTAAAAGTAAGCCAACATTTCTTTTAGAACAGCTCTTTAGCATAGCAAATACACAATGATGCTTTTTCTTTCAAATGTAAAGGAATATGCCAAGAGAAGTTACGAAGAGAGATTTATCTGCTGCAGACATTATAATGGTTATTATGTTTCCAACTAAATAAAATCCCAAGAAATTTTACTAGAATAACTGGAGAAACTTTGCTACAATTTTAGAACTCAAAGGAAGAAACAGTGTACTCTGCATTGCTCTTCTAACTATCCTCAGTCTTCTTAATATAATCAGCTATTTTACTTAAAACGCACACACACTTGAACTCAATTTTAAATTTAGTGTCATGAATACCTTTGAAATAACCTGGCAAATTTGCCTCTCCAGTCCATAACAATCCAACTTATGCTACACCTTCAAACTTTTATTCTTTATAGGAAAAGTACTCTCACCACAATCAGTACAAAGTTGACTGAATAACCTCTTATGATTCCAGAGTGTATTCTCAACGACCTCAAAGATTTTGTAACATATTGATCTCACAGCTTACATCCTCAAACCTGAGTACTTGCTTATGACACAAAGCTTTAGAGTCACGCTTGTAGTGTGATTACCTACTGGTAGCAATAAAAACTTCAGAAGAGCATTAGAAATCATTGGGATACTAGGAGTGATTGATTAGGCAAAAATATTTAATATTTCACCAGATTTTAATGCAAGTAGTATTAATTAAATGTAAAAAAGAAGATGTCAGAGAAATCACAACACAAGCTTGAACTTTGCAAATCATTACAGAGAGGCTACTGCACACTATAAGAGTGGCTACAGACTAGAACATAATTCAAACACATTAAATTCTGCAATAAAACATTAAGCTGTTAATACACTAAGAGTCTTCAATTACTGATTGCTCTTCCACCTTTCAGTGTAATATATTAACAATTATTTCCACTGCATCAACAGACACTCTACTAATCATGTACCGTAATCCAGCAGGTAGCATCGAAACCATAGGTAGCATATAGGTAGCATAACTGGCAGCCATGACGGAAAATAAACTATTTTATTGCAATACATTAAAGGTCTATTTATGTCAAAAGTCTCGTCCATGAGACAAGGACATGGACAGCTTAAAAAGACATGTCCATGTCCAAAGACATGGACAGCTTAAAAAAAATAATTCTCTTTTTTGTTTAATAGCTTTGCAAATTTGGAGCAGTCAGAGCACAATTATTTAAACCACAACAGAGTAGTTCTGATTCTACCTGCTTTTATGTTGTTTATGTCGTTGTCACATGAGATGACATTCATCTAGCTCAGAATACAGGGAGCTAAAGGCATGAAGGGTATAAGATCCATGCCTCCTACAGAGTACACTCTCTCATAACCCATGCTGGAGCCTAAATCAAACCGTTTTTCTACTGTCAACAAATGCTTCTGGAATAAAACAATACTACTTCTCCTGTGGCTACTCAGCCAGACTACATGTTACTTTCCTACTACATACAGTTAACTTGTCAGTTTGCACTGTAGAAGTCTGCCTCAGAAAACTAAGGATTTCACTAGTATACTGCCCATCAAGAAGGATCTGCTGATGTAAAAATCCAGGCTATGACATACAAAAATATGTTCATTTGAAAACCCCAAAGTTTAGACATTAAGATTTTACAAATGTCAAAATAAAAGCAGGCTGGGAAACTTTGATCCTCCTACCTGCTGTGTGTGTCTCTTCACCTGACACTACACATGCATACAAAATAAACACGTTTTCCTTCAGCCTAATGAATCACTCAGGACTCAGGATGAACAAAGCTGCAGGAAGAGACTCGTAGAGCACTAACAATTTCTCCACAGTGTACAAACCTTGTTTAGAGAAGGTGTTTAGTGAAAATGATTGGGAATTACAGTAAGGACGAGTATGCTGTCATGCATTAAAGGAATACTCTTCAGAAACAATAGCAGGTTCTGTTTCTATCACGGAGTTCCTACATGATGACAGTTACATAATTCATACACTACCTTCCAACCTGCAAGTTTTCCCAGAAACTGAACAGAGAGGTACAAGACAACCCTGCAACCAAAGCTATTGAACATACCGCTTCTGCATTTGTCCTGAAATTCTTGACTCATTTAAAATTGTTCCTGAAAAATATGGCACTTGGCAGTTCTGGCAGGAGCAGACAGCACAGTTCACATCACACATTCTCATTCTTCTTTTTTCCACAGAGTCTTTCAAAGCAAATCACAGCTATCCTGCAGTCCAGGTGAACAGTTGCTGCGTCCTGCTTAACACCAACCTTCCCGAAAAGGCCTTAGCCAAGCCTCTTACATCTGCCCAGAAACATTCCCATCAAATGAGAAAAAAAAGCCCAATGAAAGAAAGCAGCTGGGAGAAGAGCTGCTACTTATGAACACAGGAATAAACTGAAAGTATCTGCAAACTTTTGAGAAGTGGCTCATTATTCAAACAGAAAATCTAGAGGAAGTAGAAAGATCACTGGATTCCAATCTCAAACTGCAACCAAAAATTTCAGTCAAATAGTTGTGCCTGCCTTTATTTTCATGGTTTGTAGCTTGAGACATCTTATTTGGTGAAACGCTGAAGACTCACACTTGCAATTGTGATCTAATAATAGCTGAAGACAGTTCTAACAAAAAGATGAAGAGGAGGTAATGGAATCCACACTGACAATTTCATCTCAACATACTAGTTTTTAAAGATTAAGTAGCTGTTTCTCTTTCCAAATATTTAAAAGTAAAAAGCTGATTAAGAAGGCAGACACATGGTTTAAAGGAAAGATGAGTATTGGCAACATCAACTCACTCAAACTTTTTTGCAGCGGAAGTTCTGGCACTTCATTCTGACAGTCATAATAGACAGAAAAACCCGATCTCTCACTGCATTCTCTAAACATAGTAGCACTGACCCCATGATGGGCTTCCACAGTAGCTGCTTCAAAGAGAGACTGTCCCTGTGCTGTGAAAAACACTGATTTCAAATTCTTCCATGGTGGTAGTTTGTCACAAATTGCTTTTTCTGTTTTTATTTCTCCTCTTAGCAAAGAAATAAATGTGCTTTTTTCCCCCAACTTGCAAAAATACGTTATAGTCCTACTTTCAAAAGTATCTGGTCAAATTTGTGTTCATGGTGAACAATGAAGTAAAGTAATCACTGAAGATTTCAGTTCAAGTAATCAGAATTTGCTTTCATTCCCTGTTAAGAAATGGTGTATTTAGTTTGCTCTTCTGCTTCTACTATCAAGACTACTGGTACAATTGAGACTGTTCATTAAAAATCCCAACACTGACATGTCATGAAATTCCACAGACTCATATAAAAGATCCCACTAAAGTGACACACAAAACAACAGTATGTCCAACATCACCTTTCCAAAACATAATCCAATCAGATTTAGAAATGGTGAACTTTGAAACTCTTGGAGAGCAGGAAGGTGGGAAAGTCAAAATAATTACTAAGGAGACTGCAATAATTCATACTCTCTCACAAATACTGTCAACTTAGACAGTCATTTTACCTTGAGAAGGTATGTAGGAATATTGCTGAAATCGACAGGCAACTTCAAGAGGAAGCGAGCCGAGAATTCTCCAGTCTGTGGAAAAAAGGTAACACTAATGAGACCTGGTAGCTAAAACAGAACCACAAACATTCTGAGGATAAAGTACTATCCAAAAAAACATCTATGAGCTCATACCAAAGAGAAGCGTTGAGATTTAAAACAAAACTGCCGAATAGAAGTACCAGAGAGGAAAAAAAAATTACAGATTTCACAGATGTCATATGAAAAAACACCTTAAAAAACATTAACCATCAATAGCAAAAAGTAGTTAGAATAAAACAATGTGCATGACAAAAAATCAGACTATATTTTGTTACGCCCTAAATATAGATGTATCTTGGCTGTACTTATTTCCGGACAAAGGTCTGGCGAGACCTGCAAAGAGTCTGAAAGCAAAGCTAAAAACCTGACAAACTGATAAGAGCATATAGATAAAATAGAGGAATCTTTACAAACACTGCAGATATATGTAAGAGAATTTGTATTTAGAAAGTTGAGCACGTATCAAAAGTGTACTCTGAATAAACTTAGAAGAAAAGAGCTGAAGTAGAAGGTTTTAAATAATTTGTTTCCAGAATTATATAACTCTAAACACCTAGACAACTGTTTACTGAAAATTTGCCAAGCATCCCATACACATTGCTCTTTTTTATGTATAAAGGGTATGTGAAGGAAATGGAAAGGATTTCCCTTCTGTTTTGTACACTTCCTGAAAACCAGACTTTGTCCACCTGGTTATGAAGCAATGAAGTTAACTGTTTTTTAAAAACAAATGCCTGCCTGATTTCCTCCATATTAATTTTTTGTTATCCCTATTTTTTTAGTTCAACAAAGCAGCCACACAGCAAGTATATTTGGTAGGTAGGTTGAATTAGCAGCAAAGAAAGTGTTAAACATTGTTTTTATGCAGTTAAGTAGAAAAAACTGGGATAATTTGAGACAAGCTAGCCAGTTCATCAGTGCCGATTTGTTTCTTGGTCTATCTACCAGGCATGAACTACAGATAACTCATGCTATCTTTAAGTCACTAAACAAGAAAAAACAAGATCTGGAATGAAACTGAAATCTTTCCAGTGGTACCTTTCAAGTTATGTCACTTGCTAAAAGGGTTTGTGTGATGTTGAGCTGTAATCCACCATTATGCCAGCTAGCTAAGAATTGCCCTTTCAGTTTGTCTCTGGTAGTCACACAAGATAGGCAAAGAAATTGCTCATAGAAACACTATGCAACAAAAAGTGAGTGTATAATAAAGTCCAACTGTGAAACCTTTCCTAATTACACCATTTGTGAGAAGAGATGCCAACCTTCTGAAGCTGTATTACTGACGGATGCAGAAAAATCACCAACTTCAACGTGTAACATGAAGACTGCTATGATGACAGTCAGGGCCCTCACTTTTTATCCAGAGTGAAATGGGTATTACAGATAGTGCTTCTCTTCTGGACTCTCAAAAAATGCCATACAACATTTGCTGTAAAATCCAGAAAATTATTTTCTATATAATACCAAGTCTGATGAACTGAATAGAGGAATGGCGTCTGACCAATGTTGCTCTGATCATCAGCTGCTCCAAAAAGTCTAGATCTTTCAAGCAATTCAATCAAGATTATTTTGCAAACTAATACTTCCAAAGGTGTTCTGGCTGGACAGGAAGCAGCCCCTGTCCATGGTGCTCACCTCCCCAGCTCCAATCCGCTGGATACAGGCATCAGGTTGAGACAGACGAATTTCTGGCCACAGCCCCAAGCGATTAGATATTTAATGGGCTCCTGCATCCACTGGTACTCCGCCAACATGAAGCTAGTAAGCTAGACAATAGTTTGTCAATTTGTCATATATCTTGGAGACTTGTACTTTAGGAAACTGGAGATAGTGGAACAAAGGTATAAGAGCAAATTTCTGTTCCATTTTGGGACACAGTGCTGAATTCAGGCCTTTTCTTCAAAGTTTTTTTAACTCATGTACCTAAGATGATTGCTTTCATAACACTGTGCAAGGCTCATAGTTGATTATTTCAGAAATCTGCTGAACTATATTGATCCCTGAGAGAGAGCAACAAAATGAATTTCAATGACTTCTAGGCAGAGGAGATAAAAGGCCGTTTACCTCCTCCTTTTTAGAAAAACACTCCTATTTTGCTGATCCTTGAGGCTAACTAAATAGTTGTAAAGGACAGGAAAGAGAACTACACAAGTTAGTTTCAGAGTTTTGTTTTAGGACATTAATAAACAAGCCTCTGTCCTGTACAGCAAATTCACAGAATCTCCAAGACTCTCAAGAGTCTTCTTGACAGAGGATGAAGACTTGGAAAAAAAGTACACAGTATGGAAAAATCTAAAATAGCTCTGCAGTGATGAAAAGGATTTCACTCAAAATATATTTAAAATTTATTTTACTGGAATATTTTTAATTAAGCATTTAAAATTAAAGAAAAGAAAGTTCTTTATTCAGTTACCGAAGACTGAGAAAAGACTCAAAAGGCTTGAGTAGCTATGTCTTTCCTCTTAAAAAGGAAGAAACCCCCCAGTTTTCTACAATCTTAGTAGAATTTCTGCAACTGGCAAAAACTATGATAAAATCTCAGTACAATTCAGAAAGCCTTCTGCACTTCAATACACCAGTCTGGTGAAGCTTAAGAGATATAGCAAGTTGGTTGTGATGCAAGCTACGGACAATAACATCTGTGCATAAGTTAATTTCAATCAAATATTCTGATCCATAAACATTTTAAAAAATGGTCTGAATTTCTTTGACGAAGAAAATTAAACATGGGTTCAAATAAAAAAAGCCCAGATGACTTGTCTAAGAAAAGAAAACCAGATGAATGTGTGAGTTGTAAAGTAAACATCCTTGCATCACCTGTAGCTTAAGGGTGATTGAAGTGACAGAAAGTTGAATTCTAGGCCTTGATAATAGGAGTGCTGAATTTTCATCAGTTTTCAGACTGCACCTATCAGCAGATACTCCTTCTGAAGACCTGCTTAAGAGTATGCTATTTCTGAAAGCAAGAGGGAAACAAGTTCATCATGAACACCATTAGATATTTCCTGACATATCTCAATCCAAACTTCCCATGAGAAATATATTACCAGCAGAAAAAACCCTGATTTTTAAAAAGCAGATTGATTTTTGTGGCAAAGATTGATTAAAAAAAAAAATCAATTCACACAGTAACCAAAATGTCTACATTGCCAATTGCCACATCTTAGAGGTGGTATATACAGAGTGTTTCTATACAGCATGGCACATTTCCCATGTGGGAACATGGGATATAGCCTCAGGAAACAGGTAAGACAGTTTTAATGTCTGACTGTCATATGAAAGCATGTCCCTACAAAGTCACTGCTCTAGCCCATCTTGCCTCCTCTTGCAAAAAATTAGTTGGCTTCATTTCTCCTCTCCAGGTTCCCGGAACAACTCATCTCAGCTTAGACAAGTGCAAGAGAGATAGTGGCAATTGCAGCTACCAATTAAATCAACTCAATCATAATGTGGAAACACACCCTAATACATCCTACCCCTAAGCAGGCTGGCAGGCCAGCAGGGTGTCGTACCAACACTGCTATTCTGCCTCTCAAATCTTCAAAGCTAACTTGAACTTCCCCATTAGCACTGTACTGTGCCCTCTGAACACAGCACAGGCTTTTCAACAGTTTCAAAGTTTTCACCTATAAACCAGGTGAACGAACACCAGGTTCAAAACCAGTTCTCACCTGGAAATCCGGTCCAACCAAAGTAATGGAATACAGCAACATACCAAACAGGGAGTACAGAAAAGGAGCTGGAGTCAAACAAGAGTTTTTTCAATTGGAAACAGAAAGCATGGAGATCCACAATAAGAACTTAAGTTTCCTGAAGCAAGAGTTGTATTTGCTAAAAGCATTTTAGGTGAAATAAGAGCTTACCCAGTTGTTTTTTTTGCCAGCATAGATTTCCATGTTTTCTCCATACTGGGGCTCTTCAAGTAAAGTCTGATACTCAAACATGAGACGAGAGCTCTCCCGTAATCGGCTGCACTGAAATTGGTGATACTGCTGCACGAGCTCTTTCACAACAAGCAGGAGGCATTCAGGGTTTGAAGGATTCCAGGAAGCTAAATTCTGTTGAGTAGAAAAGAACAAAGACCAAAATTGTTTACAGCAATAAAAGACAAGCAATCCCCCTTCCATACTGATACCAGAGGCACATATGCATGTGGAACCTTTGTGACAAAGCTAAACCACAATATTAAAATACAAAGGTTCTACCATGCTTTGGAAGAAAACCAGGTGAAACAGCAGCAGCTTAATGTCAAATAGGAGACCTACCATAACACTGATAACAGGGCTACTACCAGGCTTATATAGGCCATATTACCATTCTATTCTTCTCTAAAATTTTACTGTTGCATCTGAGAACTGGAAAAGTTTGAATTAAATTAAAACTGATATGCAACACATAAGGATTAGGTAAGTACCACCCTGCACAGTAACTGATTCAAAAAGCAGTCAACCAAGTCAATATGGCAAATTAACAGCAACTGCAGAAACTGCTCGGCTCCATTATCTCAAATAGTGGCTACATTCACAGTGGTAGAGCAAATGGGTTCTCTTCTCTTGCCTCAACTTTGTGATTTATTTCACCTTAACTGTCTCTTTACTAGAATTACCTTGACTCATCCCTTAACACAAATGTCATCCGTACACAGAAGTCTCTTTAATATGCCTGGTAGAAATTTTTATTACAGGTTCACTGGGTTTCAAGAAATACACCTAACAGAAATAAACATGATAATACAATTAAGGTAACTGTGTCAGTAGCACAGTAGCAATGTTATCACTCCTATAATTGGCTTAGATCAGTCTTTTGTGCACAGTAAGTTTTATTCAGGCAGTATTTGGTGTTACAAACCACATCTAATAAGTCCAATGTTGCATGCCTGCATCTACATGATCAAAAATGGACTTATGTGAAAGGCAAATGAGGACTCACCCTTAGCCCATGCTGTTAGGACATGAGACAGCAGTGACTGAAAGTACTTGTGCTCATACGCTTTGTACTTGGATCCTCAAGAGGTTTTCTTGATACAACCTCAGAGCATGTTAACACAGTCATGTGGCTTTTGGTGAGCTTTGAGTATAAGCAAAATTAATCTGCATTTCATAGAATCATGGAATGGTTTGGGTTGGTAGGGACTTTAGAGATCATGTAGTTCAGGGGAGGAACACCTTCTACTAGACCAGGATGCTCAAAGCACCTTTCAACCTGGCCTTCGACACTTCCAAGGATGGGGCATTCACAACCTCCCTGTGCAACCTGTTCCAGTGCCTTATGACTCTCACAGTAAATAATTTCTTCCTTATACCTAATTTTAATTTATTCTATTTCAATTTAAAGCCATTAACCTTTCTCCCACCACTCCATGCTCTTGTAAAAACTCCCTTTCCAGAGGGAGTTTAAAACTCCCTCTTAAGGGCCCATTTAGGTACTAGAAGGCTGTATATCACACAGACATTTGATAATAAACCAGCTGCAACAAAATTTGAAATTGCATGAATTGTACAGTTAAGAAACTCAGAACTAGCAAATATGTCTGCATTTTATAATTAAATGGAGATATAATATAGTAGCTTCATAAAATTTCTTATCCATATTTGCATTCAGTGTAGTTAGATGGCATGTTACTTCTTCCTGTTAAGTTGGAGACATTTCATAAACCAATTTATATTTTGTGTGACACTGAAAGTAATAAACACAAGCAAACTGGCTGCACAGAGAAGTTGTTGAGTCTCTGCCCTCAGACATACTCAAAACCTGACTGGACAAGGACGTGAACAGCCTGATCTATCTGATCCTGCCCAGGTAGGGCAGCTGGGCTAGCGATCTCTATCTAAAGGCTCCTTCCAACCTCAGCTATTTTTAGCTTTATGAAGAGGTTTAAAAAAAGCTCCAACTGAAACAGGATCTTATCAAGGTGACACTCCACAGCTCTGGCCTGAAAAGAAATGAATGAGTTTGTGTACAAATTTTATCTTTTTACACCCTGGAAAGGCAGATATAAAGCTTAATCAGTTATTCACCAGGCACCATGCTTCAGCTCTACAATGAAAATTACTTGTAGCCTGATCTCTAACTATGGTGGCTATTTCCATTAAAAAGGGTTATAACTTTTATTATTTCTGATGACTTTAGATATGTCCCTATGGAATAGTTTTATATAGACTTCAGTGTTATGTGTACGATGGCTTAATATTTCAAGCGTTTCTCTTTCAACAACTTAGTATTTTTTCCCCCTGAAGTAATATACATGAAGATGTTAGGAAAATCAATTTCTCATTTTCAGCATCATCACTTAAAACATACCAGTCTAATTTGTCAGTGAAAGCAACATGAAGTATGTATTGCTGTGTTTTACATGCATGAACAGCTACAGGACTGGACTGTACTCCTATTCTCCTGTTCACTCTGATTCTGCTAGAAAGGGCTGCTCAGCATGGCTAAAAGGCTATCCTTGAACCTCTGCCTTTAGAAATTACCCCAGTGTCACAGACTTCACATTTCATCACAGCTTGATGTAAAAGTACTCTGTTTTCTCCCCTTTCTAGACAGTAGGAACTTCTATAAAACGGGAATATTATCACTGCTGTGTCTTTAAAGGTAAACTACATTCCAGAGGAACTGGTGAATTGGAGACATACTAATGCAATTCATGTAAGTTCCTCAAGTACTATGGAGTGACTGAAAGCCTTGTTCTACCTTGTCTGCCACCTACAGCTGGTGAAAACTTGTTTGTAACTTGAACCCATTTAAGCTTACCCAATTCTACAAAATACTAGAGAAAATCTGTCAGGTAGACAGCATCTTCTAGGAAACACATTTTCTATCAGTCTGAAAATGCAGTCTGAAACCAGACTGCATATAACCTTAAATTTCCTGTTCCCAAGCTGCTGCTCAAATAAAGCATTTCCAGAAAGCCAGAGGATGTAATATGCCAGTATGTATTGATATCAGCCAGACAAGTGGGAATAACCTTTCCTCCTAATGACATTGGTATAACACAATAGAAATGTTCTGTCAAAGGAAATGACCAACAGTATTTTAATAACTGACCTAAATGCAACCGAACCTTTTGTTTTTTAAATAACGTTACACTACAGAACAAAAAAAGAGCAAGAGGAAATCCATTGTCATTAGTGCAGCACAGAGCTGAAGTAGTGCTCTTTTCAAAGAATTCAAGAACATTGCATCAAAACAGTGTTTATTCTGTATTGCCTTAAAGCTACAGGAATTAAAATGAATGATTTGACTGTAGGATCCTTACTAAACACCTTTCATTCATTAACTCAAGTTTCAAAGTACAAACTGGTTATAAAAACGAATCACCTGAAGAACAATTCAACTACCCACCCAGGACATATATGAATTATAACGGATTCTCACTGAGGAAAGAATAAATATACAAGAGCTACACATATTTTCTGACATACAAGTTCTGATTTATATAAACCATTCTTAGCTTTAGAATTATATTATTGTAGTGCTTGTTATTTGGCATTTGGCCACCACATTTCCATCCATTTTGTTAACTTTGCAGAAGGGCTGTACTTTTCAGAATATCTAAACTCATAAATTTTAACACGACTGAATACAATGCCATGTTTATGTATGAAATTTCTTTTTACATATCTTAGTGTAACTTATTTGCCCTAAGCACTAGGTTCATTCACCTGAAAATACTTGTAAACAACTTTACTGTAATCCAATTTCATCAGGATGTCAAAAGAGGTGTTATATTGTTCTCAAACAGGACCTTCTTTAATCTTCCTTCTATTTTTGAAATCAGAGATAAAATAAACGACTACCTGTAAAATACACTGTTGAAATCTAAGGCAGAATTTGATTTGTCAAGTTTACCCCTTTTAGAGCGTCTGCACTGCTATAATTTCAGCATCATAGAGATTCTTCTGAGGACACACAATTAGTCACTTTAGTTGATGAGAGAGTCACTTTAGTTGATGTCCCTGGAACATTAAGTTGACCTTCTTCTTCAGAGGTAAAGGATCTTCTAAGTAAGATTTTATTTAGCAATGCAGTATTGTATTCACTATTAGACTTTGGAAATCAGCAAAATTTTAAATTTGAAGCAAAAAGAGTAGTAACCAGTGTGCTTCATTTTCTGATTGTTTGTCTGAAGGCTGTATTCCACCTCTAGTCAATCCAGCTTTTTAAGAGGTTGTATTTAAGAAGATTTAAAACATTAGAAGAACAGAGTGAGGTTCTGGTGTCTGCGTTTCACGGCTTCAAGTTCTGCTACAAAACTCAGACCCTGTATAAGTATTAAGATCTGATGCAACTTCAAGATTATGAGGTTTAGTTGTTACAACTTTAAAAAAGCCCTGGAAATAAGAACACAGATCACCGAAGCCAAGAAGGTATGAAAACCCCAAATACAGAAATAACAAACAATTATGTCTATAGAAAAAAACCTAATGCTTTCTGTGGCTTATATCAAAATCTTCTTCTGCCTTGCTTACAAATCTATACATTATCATTTTACCAAAATCACCTGCATGCTGAAAAGAGAGTTTTTTTCTGAATTTGCTATAAAGTTGTGAATAAAATGAATTTTACAGAGAAAAAAATGATTACAGTTAGTGGGGTATTGACAGACTAAGTTACATATTTCACTCAGTAAATCTTGTCTAATTTGAAATGAGATTTCTGCAGACTTTCCAGAGAGTTAATAAAATTTAACAGAACAATCATTAATGCATTTAAAATAAAGAAATCCAGACTTGGATACAATCCCTTGTTTGCCAATAGGTATCTTTAAATGAACTCTGCAGTGCAAACTCTCTAAGTTACTCAATAGGTAGCCAGTTAGACTGAAAGTGGCCCACTGTACAACAATATACAAGTATGAATCAATCCAAACTGCATCTGCAGCTGGTTCTGCTTGGTCAGCACCATCATTAATGTTACCATTTTTCAGCCCATCACTGAAGAACTTACCTGTCATTTCTAGGCACACAGATGGAGGCTCAATTAAACAATTCTCTTCTGTCTAGACACTGCTTGAATGTCTCTCTATGATCTCCACTGACACTAGGAACAACTTCATGCATCAGATCTTAATTTCAACCTTCTAGTTTTTAATTTCAGCAGTTTTTTATGGCTTTGCCATACTGCAGCTTGTCTAACTTTCATTTTCTATAAAGATCAATTGTTGCCTCATCTTAAGAAGTACAGAAGTTTTAATAGCAGTTTTAATAGCAGTTTTAATAGCATCCAAAGATGACTGTATATTCTCGTGGACACAAAAGCCTGGTAATGTCATCTGTGACGACTGGGTAATCCCCATTTTTTCAGTTAGGGAATGAATGAAAAATTATCCACAGGAATGAATTCATAATGGCCTTCAGACAAAGTAATGGAATGAGAACTTCCATATGATAGAAACCAGACTCCAGAAGCATCACTGCCCACATAGTTGTAGCTACTGTCATACAGAAGATGGCCAATAACTATTTACCTATCCATAAGTAAGCAATTCAACATAAGGAAGTTAAATGCTCCTTAATGGCAGAAGTTTTCCCGGCTGACTTTTTTTATTATAGGACAAAGTTTCAGGACAAGGCATGTAAAAAACCAGTTATCTAGACCTTAAAGCGATTAACCAATAGCATGTACATTCACTAATTTTGCCCTCTAGCTCATGTTGTATGGCAATAGGAATGGAAAAATACTATTCAATTATTATACAGAGATTAATAGCCCATAGGCGTCCATCAAACTGTGTCTACATTGGAGAAATCCAAGTGATTCAGGAGATCTGTTCTGACGATCTGCCAGATATTAAGTTAAACAATCTCACCAAGGAGCATTGATTCTCACTAAGAAGTATAACCCCAGAGATTTTGTCAGGCTGCAAATTCAATCTGCGAATCCCCTGGCTCCTGATCCTGTCTGCTGACAGAAGCTGGCTGCATAGTAAGTGAACAGTTTGATAGGGTAAGGTTTTTCAACAATCAGACATGACCGAAGAGTTGAGAAAATGAATTCACTTGAAGTCGGTATAAAAGGCAGAGCAGAGCTGTTATAAGGCCACCCACAGAGTGCAATTTAAGCCATATCAACAGTAGCTCATTTAAATGAGTAGCAGTGACACCAACTGGATTTCCAAAAGAGACAAGGAAAATTTGCAGCCTGACAGTATCAGTTCTAGTGAGATCTTACAGGTGAGGCAAGTGAAAAACCCCCAACAAAGTAACTTCTCAGGCCTATTAGTGGATGTGCAGAGTTTAGCTTTCCAAAGCTGCCATACTATTCCACTTCTGGCAAAGAAGTCACATTTAAATTTTGTTCTGGAACATTTTGTGCTTTGTAGTCCTTCCTTTATCCTTCCAAAAAAACTAATCAAGAACCTATGCAAACTACTCAGTACCCACGATTACCTACTCCCCATTTTTTTTCACAATACAATGGGACTCATGTTCCATAAAGCTGCTAATTCATAGACTCCTTCACAGGTTATTGCTTATTTCATAACTCCAGGCAATGCCTGCAGCAAAATATAATTCTACATTATCAGAAAGGAAAAAAACCTCTAATTGATTTGAAGTTGTTTTTCTTTGAAATGTGTTTAAATACCCAGGTTGCCAGAATATCTTCCAGGAATGTGATTTTAAAGAAGACAGATTGTAACTGTTTTTCCTGGCTATACTACAGGAAATAACAGCAAGATCTTATTTTAAGTTAGTGTACTTTTATATTTCTAAGCAAGAAATTAACTTTCATGAGAAAATGTCAGTAAACAAAACCTCCCAAGCCCGTAACAGTGGTAATGCATTTCTATAGCATCTTTCATCCAGAATTATCATAAAGAATAATGTTAAGTACAGATTTGCATTTTGTTTATATCTCTGCACACCACATGCGCACAACTTGCATCCTACAATGGCTTAAAATCAGTACCAATATAAGTTTCTACCTGAAATGAGAAAGATCACAGTGTGATATTAGCACTTATCTTCCACATAAATACAGAGGAGATACTGGTCCAGTGGTTACAGCATTAGCCTAGAAACTGGCATATCTGGTTTCAGTCCCCACTTTGCTCTACTCTTCATAGGCCACCACAGGGAAATTGCTCACAGAAAAAGGCACAGGATAATTATCTACCATATGCTCACATCTTTCTATCAACAGATATTTTTCACAGTATTTGCAGGGCTGGAGTGTTATAACAACTTCAAAGGCTTCAGTTTCTTAGCAGCCAGCACTTAAACATCCTACAGGCTGCAGCTTCAAATCAATCACTGTAAACCTACATGCCATCTACTTGTCATCTTGTTTTCACAGGTTCTTCATATCCCTCTCCCCCAAAGCACCACTGGAACAACTTTCTGGAGTGATCTTCTTGAAATGATCATTTTTGGGCCCAAGCAAACATCAAAACTTAACATTTCAAAAAACAGTTCAACTCTGGAGCACTTCTGTCTTTGCAAATACAACCAAAGAATTTACAGACCTCGTGTGCTCTACTACTGTGAACACCAGATAAAAACGTTCGCACAAGGCAAAGCCTGGGATTGTCAGTATTTATTTTAATTTTTATTTTTGGCAAGAGGCTGTGAAAACTAGATACAGAAATTAGAATAGCTTATAAACACTTACTTGAAATCCCAAATACTTTAAGGTCTTGAACTAGCAAGAAAATACAGAGCAGGAAAACAACATAATAAGAAATTAATTCTGCTTTCAGAAAAACATCTTATGTCTTACATGAGATTATTTTCCCTTTTTCTCTTCCACTGGCTACACAGTGTGATTTAATACCCAAAGCAACCCTGTAAGAGATCCCAGCAAATCTGACATAGAGAACACTCTTCTGCCTTCACCTAGAATAAATGCAACACTGTCCCTCAAGTACTGTTCACCCAAAAAGGAGTAAACTGAGCTTCCAACGGTTACTACGAACTTTTCCTATTCCCTGCTGTAGGAGCTGTTAAGAGACAGCTGATCTTGGTAAGCTAAGGGTGCTCAGGAAATCCAAAATCTGTGAAGCCGAACCCAGGAGAACATTTTTCTGTTGTGCACTCTTCCTGAAAGAGTCTGCCTGTTTCTCCCACAGAGCTCTCTTAGAAGATAATCAGACCCTTAAAAGCTACAACTGCCTACTATCTAATTAATCTCCTGAAGACTTGGCACGCATAAGCATTTCTTGTCCTACTTTGCTAAGGGATTAGAGCAAGTTTTGTTTCTTTGTAGACCTCTCAGCACATCTCTCAGAAAGCAGATGATACCTTTACCTGACCCAAGAGGGAATTTCTTAATTCCTTCAGCACATATTAAATTCTGGGCTGGTGAATCCAATTCACTAACCATTAGTTTCCCCACGGGAGTGCCCCACACTTTTTTCCCCTGGGAGCTGGCTACCAGAGGTATACATATTTAACCAGATATGGCAAGTAAAAGGAAGAAAGCATGAAGACAAGAATAAGTCCCCCACAAGACATAGGCACATCCATCTCTTACCTAAAGACTCATTTACCATGCCTTGATGGCAGTGTGAACGGGCCTCAACTCCTCAGACCCTCAGTGGATCAGAGAACAGACCACTGTTAAAACTTTATCTCAAGAGTCCCTTTCAAATAGCAAGTCTTTCACTCTTATCAGCTCTTGTGGTTTTTCCTTTCCTGTCAACACAAGTAATTTTAGCTACAGCAAAAAGGCAGAACCTTCATAGCTAATGTTTTGGACAGTATCCACTAACATCCCTTGAGCATTTATCGCCTGGTGGCACATGCAGAACTGTTCTCTTCTAAGCATTTTTCCCCTTCCAAAACCCTGCAAATTAAAATCAATGTATAACATGATGGATCTCACGGTTGTGAGAGTAGTATTGCCATTTTTATTTTCACACCTGTACTACAAGAGGGTTTGTAAGACCTTGGAAATACAGTCCCTAAGAAAAATATTTACAGAATACTATTGCGTAAATCACAATATATTGGAAATCACAATTATTTCTCTACCATACCAGAAAAATTATTGCATATTAGTTATCTCTTCTCAAAAAAGCAGCATGAGAACACTCATTTGGTTCCTTTATGGAAGTAAAAGCTGCATCTCAGGGAAGATGGGTATATGGTAGAGTTCACGTAGAACTGTACAAACACTTATACTGCGAACAAAAGACTCAAGATGCTGACTAAATTTGAATTATATTTCTGTAGTTATCTCTAAAAAAGAGCAGATATGCCTGAGGAACTGAAATAGAAGACAGCAAGGAAACACAGACATAAAAGAATGTAAAGAATGCGTAAAACAAAGAAAGGTTTTGAAACAAGTATAGGCTGAAACTTAGACCAATAAAAAGGAAAGAAAATATATCTTCAGCCCTCTTCCATTTGGGGAAATGAATAGATCTTCTGAAAACCATCCTGAGTGCAAAGACATTTATTTCTTTGCCCCAACAATATCTTCTGAAGGAAAGAACCTTCAGGGTACCAAACTTAAACTAATTTAATTAGAGAAAAATACAATTATAAATTATAACAGAACTCACAGTCCAGAATGAAATCAAATACAAAACTGCATTATTAGACAGAATGACCATTTCTAACTGACCTTCAGTAATCAGTTAATTTAGAAGCTTTTCTATTTGCATATTCACAAGCAATGACCAACTTCCTCTACAGAAAAACTGATTATAATAGCACATCAACATGAATTCAATGGGCATATGACACAGAATTTAAATGTATTCTCAATTCAGGAAGACTGTCCTAGAGTCAGTCTTTTCTCTCAAAAAAAACCTACCCAAACCCAAGCCCCTCGTAAATGTTTCTAAAAAGCTAGCAAGCTGTTGCCTTCAAGACCTGCCATTTCTGACTGTTTCTAGAGTTCTTGTAAGAAAGCAGAGTGTATTGTGACAGTAACATCACACATAAGGGCCAGAATACTTTCATTTTCTGCTAGTTTCTCTAATAATATTTTTTTCACCATTTTTAACAAAACATTGCTCAAGTAAAGTATGATTACATATTAATAAACTGAAGCAAAAAATAGTCAGAAGTACATTACCAGTTTGCTGGTTTACATTAAAGAATTATAAATGCCAACACATTGTCATTGTACTCCCAGACTTCCACATAAAAGATGTTCTGCTTTCATATGTTTGGATTGGGATATCCAATTTTATATATTTGGTATGAACTATGGCTTGAAAGTGAATGATTTGCTGAAATTCATTATACCATCCTTACCACTAGCAAGGACTGTATTTCCTGCAAAGGAAAGATATGTAAGCCTAAATATCTTTTTCAGCATTTTACAATAAAGATTTAAACATCCTGTTATTCTGGTCCAACCTTCTGGCCCATCTAAATCTATAACCATGAGAAATATGGCCAAACTCATATGACAAATGAAAATAGTTTTTATTTTTTCCTAATACAATGCTATGAATAGAAAATGATAAAATGTTTTCTCCCCCTATTTTGTCAGTGCACAATGATTAAGTCCTTCATCACATGCACCTTAGCTAGTATGGCAAAAAACCATTTTCTCCCACTTTGCCATCCTTCAGCCAAATGTCCATGCACATTCCCAATATTCTCCAAAAACTACTCTTTCCTGGACTGAAATACTGTATTTTAAAAGTTAATATTCTAGATTTTTTATATTCTAGAGAGAAATTGCGTTATCAGAGAAGCTTGTGCCAAAAAACGAAAGGAATTATTTCCCCTGGAGCCCTTTACAGAACCAAGGAATTAATTTTGCCTTCTACATCAGCAAGATTTAAGAAAGAAAGGCAAAACTACCTGGTGTAACAGATATTTTGCTCCCTCAAAATTAAAGAAGTGTTATCAAACTATAGATTTTTTTCTTTTTGATTTCTGGATTGACTAGGTGAAAAGTCCAGCCAAAATATTGCAATTAAGTAAAACAGAACTTGTAACCTCAGCATATTCCCTTCTGCTTATGCTTTGAGATAGAAAGCCACATTTTCTAAACTATGCTAGGAAATGCTGAAGTTTTGCAAAAAGAGAGTGGGGTAAATACACGCAATAATGTTACATGAATAGAAAAAGACAAAGTAATACAAAGTGGCTAACCCTCTCTTAGCCCTATAAATATTAACTCCAGACAAAAAGGACGAAAATGAAAGGCTGCAAGAGAAATTAGAAAGACTAAAACAAGGAGAAAAAGAAGTAATTTCCTGGTGTAGAAAGGTCTTGAAGGACTCGGAGATGGAATGATGACAGCAAAAACTTTTTTTCTGTCATCCTCTTGAACTCCTTCTGGTCGACTGTATAGCCACCATTCTTACCACACATCTACACAAATAATCCTAACACTTGCTCTCAGCACCGTGTGACTTCTCAGAAGGACCTCCTGAATGCTGGCCTCACACAGGCTGCAGTCAAGCTGGCCAGGCTACGCCAGGAGAGGATTCCCAGCCAAAATCATCTTTTCGGGATTTCTCATTTTAAACCCAGTACTTATTCAACTTGGCAGAGGGGTTGAACGGGATCATCTCCAGAGGGCTCTTCCAATCCTAACTATTCTGTGATTTTGTGATTCCCTGGGGAACTGTGTGGAGCTCAGACACCAAAACTAGATCAAAATACATTCAAAATAACATTCTTTCAGATCTGGGTTTAAAAGGAATGCTGCACTGGAATATCTCTATTGTTCGGAAACGTGGACATAAATGTATACTGTAACTATACAACAGTATCAGTCAAAAGGTCCTTGGGAAAGTTCCTGAATTAAATTATTTCTCTGATGGTATAAAATGCGATTTTTTTTTCCACTGCCTATCAATACCAGACAAATACTCAGCAAGGCTGCAGTGACTAGATGCATATATACATATATATATGTGCGCACATATCTACATCCCCCTATATACAAATAAGTAGGATCAACACAGAGGGACAGGAATTAAAAGTCTTCAGAATTCATGTTTGTTTCAGAAAATTAAATGATAAGTAACACTGGATTATAAATAACCAAAACACATTTTGATATATAAAGTCAAGACATGACTGAAAAGTGAACACAATAAATGGGAATACAAAGTAGTTCACAGTAAGGAAAAAAACCTTCTAATAAATTGAAGGATCCAATTCTGCATTCTGTTTCACTTAAATTCCCCAAGTTCAACTGAAGCCAAAGTACTTTAAGACTTTCAGTACAAGAGCAGCAGGTTAGGGGTCCAAGAATGAAATCTGCTGCTGCCATTTGAAATAGAGGACAGAGAAGAGCTAAATAGGTTGAGCTTACCCATGCATGTCCCAGACAAGCAGAACCCACTGCTGTGGCTTTGTATTTTAAAATCACATTCGAAAAACCATTGAGCTCATCGCCCTTACGGGGGTCTCACACTAGAACACGCACCATCTGAATCTTTGCTAACAATACAACTGACAGACCTTTTAGAACAAAAGCATTAGTTAAAATAAGGGGTGTTTGGGCTGTTTTGGAGTTACTGTGAGCACAGGGACAACTGACTGTTAAACGTGTCTCATGCACCTGAGTAAATAAAGAACAATTAATGTAACAGGGAGATATTTAAAGGATCTCTTCACTACCCATTAAAAGCTAACTCAGCAATCAACAGAGATCATGATTAAGACTTTGAACACAGACACAGAAAAAAATACAACCTTCATGACAATCATCATATAGCCAAATGAGTCTAATAAGCACAAGAACTTAAAACAAACATTGGTCTACACAAGATATAGAGTGAGACAGCCAATACTCTTGAGTAGCACAGTGAGCTGAATTAACTCCATAGTGACTGGAATCTGTACTCAGTATTAACAATTACATAAGGGAAAACAATCCTCCCAATGCTAGGTACCTGCATGAGAACTGCAGTGGCCCATTCTCTCAAGATCTGTGATGACAGTATATTCCTCCCATGCAAATGCAGCACTAAGTATTCCCACAAGGAATATGCTATATACTATCCCACAAGGACATATTCTGCACTTAGTAGGCTTCAGGAAATGCTCATGTCCTCTTGTCTCCATTCCCACGAAGGCTAATGAAGCCTTTTTGACAGCAATGGATGGGCAGAATAATTCTGGGCAGACTAGCTGGAGACCTGAAGTACAGTGCTAAAAGACCCATCTCCTTGAACTGATAGTTACCTTGCTTATAATTCTCTAGTATCCTCTTTGCCAAACAGAAGAGACTTCAAAATCCTTGGAAAAATGGGGTTAACATTTTGAATAAGCACTTCAGTTATTAACTGGCTCACATTAACAATCAACTAGGCTAACATAACAAACAATTCTTGTTACTCAAACTGGCGTCATTGTAATGAGCTCCAAATTAATCTCATCCGTACACAATCACTAATCTTGTTGTGTGCCAACTGAATTTTTAATCAGAACGGAGTGAATCATAGGTTGTTTTTAAAATACATTTCTAATACTTGTCATCTAAAATGAATAAACACTAGAACAGGAAAGAACTTTTCTATTTACATTCTGAGAATGTAAATTTATTTATGCATACTATACATGCAAGTATCAAATGCATTTGATAGGAAAACATTCTTAATGACAATAAAAAGTAAAAACGTTTCCTTTTAATAACTCTTTGAGCATGAATAGCACCACCAACCTGAAGAATTTAGCCCCCTGACTGTAATTAAAACTGTATGCCAAACCAAAAGGACCACTTGCCCCACTGCTGAACCGCTCCACGATGCCTACAACATCCTACGAGCTCAGCAGGCAGATGATTAGACCCTGCGACCAGCAGAGTAACCACCACTGGTAAGACATGTAATGAAGCACATATTTTGCAGTGCTGAACTTGAGACTCAAACTGAGTTTCAAACCCAAGTGACTTTAATGTTTGTGCAAGACACAAAAGTAAAGCTAAATTTCAATGAGCATTCTGAACTTCATTCAGCAATTGCAGTATCAACTCAAGAAAGCATTAGCTCTGCTTATAAAACAAGAGTGCTCAACACATCACTCTACTGCTGAAATACTGGCCTAATCATTTAGGAATTCTCTGCGGGAAAAAAACCAAACCAAAACAAAACATGAACTATTCATCTACAGCACTTGCTTTTTAAAATGCAGTATTTCTGGAATCTTGCTTTAGCTGTCTGGCTAACAGCTGCTTAACTGAACACCTGTTACCATGCTCAGATGAAAATCTATCTGGAAGGTCTGCCCATGGCCATGGAAACTGAAGAGTGATTGAAATGATCTGCAACACAGCCATTCAAATGTCTTCGGGGAAGCCTACTGACAGCCTCCATTAGAGCCACACGAGCTTGAGGAATCTGGAGTACCTGGTTCTCCTTTCAACCTAAGCATAATGCCTGACTCAAGCCATCTAACAACATATGATGACTTCTTCTTGGAAAACAAGACACTCAGACAGATGCAGGCTCAATGTCAGACTTCCCACAGATCCAACGGCACATATTACTTACTTAGAGACTGTGCTCCTCATCGAGTAACATCTACATGCTTTTGTGCATGGTAGATTCTGTTTTGATTGCCAGGAACTGTTGCATCAGAAGTATTTGAAGACTGCTCAAGATTCAGAGCATTAAATTACGGTCAATGTGCTAATCTGTATTTTACTTCTAGCCAGTAGACAGCTATGTTAACACATTTAAGAATTCTGCTAATATCTTATAATTCAATTAAAATTATCTTCATTAAACAGCTCTCAGATTTGTGGAAAAAAGGGAGCTATTCGAAGACTTAGCATAATAAGCAAGTTATTGTTAATGCAACATTCTGAAGAAATAGTCTACAAACCATATGGAACATTAAGGAGTGAACGCAAAGAGAAAAGTACATTATGTAGACCACAGCTGCAAGATGGGAATAACACGCCCCGATACCATCAGGACGAACTGAAGGAGAATGACCGAGGACTTTATCAAAAAAGGTTATGCTTACATAGTGAATGCTTCAGCAAGGCATAATGACCAAAGGAAAACCATTGGCTTGCAGATTTCTTCTTTGGTTTGTTCTAATTACTTCAAAACAGGCTGGTTAATATCTCATTATGTATCAAGAAGCAAATGGCTCTTCCAAGTTGCTTTCCAACAAAGAAGACAGGAAGTTTGTTCTGTGCTTAGGCAGAAGAAAAGCAACACTCCCAAAAGAAGCATCATTAATGAACAATGTAAGAAAGAAAGAAAAATAAGCATGTTTTTATCCTTGCAGGTTTTTCTGTGGATCACTACTGTTAGTGACTTCTTTTCACATGAGAAATATGGCACCGTACCACTCTCAGCAAGCTTCTCCATCTGAGCAGCATTTCTGCAAGATGTCCCAAATTATTTTATACCTCATTTGCAATTTGTTATTAATTTTTGTTTTCCAATACATTAAAAGGTGTTTCTTTTCTTTTATTATCAACTACAAAAAGTAGTTGCTAATGTGAACACTGCTCAGGAGGTTGTAAGATGTGAAACAAATGAGAAAAAGAGGAAAACACAACCAGTAAAAAACAAGTGTGAAAACAATTCTAGAACTGTCATAGAAAGCAAAACCTTTTCTATAAACTAGCCTAATGAAATAGCTGTTCATCAGCACCATGCCTCCTTCCCAAAGGAGTTTGCGAGCTTAACAGCAAAGTTATCAGGAGAAGAAAAGAAATATGACATTCACCTTTTAAAAATTCTGTTAGGTACACTAAAAATAATTACTGAAACCAGTGCTTCTGATTTTTGTATCTAACTTATTATGAAGCGCAAGGTAAAACCAAAACCCAAAATTTGTCATGTCACACATCAAGGACATGTTCAACCTCCAGCATGACACCCATGCCACAGCATGACAACTACTAACTTTGTTTGCGGAGCTCTGGAGATGTGCTCATAAAGCACAAGAGGAGCTGCGGATGAGGGGTCTGCAAAGAGTCTCTTTAGTAACTACTAGTAAGTTTTGAGAGAGAGAAGTATTCTAAAAGCATAAGCACTGTTAGATTCTTCATACAAGATTTTACTACTTGAGGCTAATTGTGACTAGTGAACAAAATGCTTGGTTTCAGATTGTGGTGTTTCTTCTTTGGTACTAATAAGGCTGTATAAAAGTATTTTCTCATTAATTTTTGTCCCTCCCACCTTTTAGAAGGTCATTTCTTTGTCTAGATAAACCTAACACACATGAGAGGATAGCTTTCTTTGATGCAGTGGTTCCCGTAACATACTACCTAGCTCTATCCTTCCTCAAAAGAAAACAAAAATCAACAATGCTACACCAAATTATGCTACTTTGTTTTAGAAATAAATGGTTTTAAAGACACAATTTATCAACTTTTTTCCTGAGACAGATAATTTAAGATGGTCAGATATTAAATAGACATATTTTTACAGTTATTCTAAATAATTATTATAAAGGTAATATTGTTTTGATTAAAATGTTTTGAACTTCTCCCCTTGCACTCCATTCATGGATTCAGCTTTAAATCACTTTAGAAAGCAATGTGTTCACACTCAAAATGCCAGTGAGATAAAAGGTGTGTTTCTTTTTTATTTTGTATTGTTATAAAATTTCTGTTGCTGAAGTTATTCTAAAAAAGCGAAGTCTCTCTGCAAGGTGTAAGGTTCTCAATCAGTAAAGTACTCACATGCAAGGCAGAAGGATCTGGCAAAAATTCAGCATCCTCTCCAAAGATAAAATCTGGTGGCAGGTCAGGATAGTGAGCATTAAAAATTATATCCCCTGAAAAGCAATAAATGAAAACACTGTTTGCACTTTTATATATGTGCTTATAAATAAAATATAAAACAATCACATACAACACACATTTTAAACACAGAATTTGACAGCTACATTACATATATTTCATGTATATATCCATATAATTTTTACAAAAAATTCACATGCAAGATAAGCATCAGTTGTTTCGGGGGATCAAACCAAATTCCTGAGGCGCAGCTTCTTCCTCCTCTGCAAGCAATGAAACATGAAATACATTACTGCTTTCCATCTCAAATGGCAATTCAAACACTCTTGAGGGTTGCCTCAAAACACCGAGTTAGAAAAGTGATCTTGTTTTAATAAAAAGTACCATATTCAGATGGCTGTGTTTTGTCTATTAAAAGTCAGTTGCAAACTACTAAGGTTACGACTTTCAAAATACCAGAGCTTTTAAAAATTAGTAGCACTTACTCCCTCTCTTCTCCTCACCACCGCCAATTCTTAGAAGGAAGAATACACAGTTCAATAGGAACCATTCCAACTACCCAAATTCTGGCCAAGAGAAATGCAGTATTGCACATTTAAATGGAGAGATTAAAATTAACTGAAAATATAAAACTTCATCACAGCTTGGCACTAAGCTCTCATCTTGCCAGTGTCACAAGATATGCAATTAAAAGAAATTTCGGTTCTAGTATTTCACTACTACACATACTTCAGAGTTCATATAGATCAAGAGGTGATCATATGCATCTGAGCTTTCAACAAAACCCACCCACTGTTCAAGAAAAAAATTTTTTAAATGAAAGTAAGTGTTTCTAGCCTTATTTGTCTACCTCCCCATCATTCTTTATGACAATTCGAAAGAATAACTGAGCTTTTGCATAAAACAGATTTATGAGGTAGCAGACATTGGAAAAAAAGACTGCCTACTATGTGCTATGACTTGTTTAAAATCCACACAGCAAAGTAACACCAGCATGGTAATCCTTATAAACAATTCTGTTCAGAGAAAGTGACACCACTTTTTACTTCTTAAAAAATTGTGAATGCAGAACTGGAGGAAAGCATTAGATGAACAGATCTTGCAAAGCCACATCATTGCTGGCTCAGTGATGTCACCATCTCAAGGCATTTAGCATGACAGTTCTAATTACAAATATTCTGTAAACTTATCTTGGCCTTAGCTGGAAGCAAGGATGCCATAAAGATTAACTGCAGAGGATGAAGGCTCATGACCAAGAAGCCACTGGCCAGTCTGGGGTAGGTATTCTCTACAGCATGGCTCCAAATCACAAACTCACTGATCATGCGACGAGTAGAGCACAGTGTGGGTTTCTCCTGTCCACACTCCCACCTTCCTTTCACAGCTGTCAGGAGCACGTGTAAGTATGGGGTGCAGAAAATAGCAGAGGTCTGCCACTTAAAATTCCTGACACACTCAATATAAAAATAAACCCTTTAATTTCATTTAAATTTCATTTAAAATAATGAAACGGGAACCAGTCCTGCAGGAAAAGGCATAAAATTGCAACAGGAAATGCATCTATATTAAGTAAGAGAAAATAATTACTAGACTGCCTCAACTGTAATACTGCATTGAAGAATTCAGAAAAGTTGATGTTTACTAGATTTGGTAGTTTCTACACAAAAATGCAACTCTTTTCTTGATATTTACTGCAATTAAAATATCTTGCATGGCTCCTTTCAACAATCTCATCAATTTCTACATAAAGAGCAGTGAACTTGAGGTTATGTACTGAAGGAGATTCACCTTAATACATTCTTTGACTGAGGTTTGAAAGAGGCATGTTATGAATAACTCAGAACACAGCTCAGTGAAAAAGCCTGGCCTGTGATTTAGGCAGTACAATGCTACTCCAAAGGAAAGGACTGCACCTGTGCTTTTGCCATGCTGTGTGTGACGCTACGTAACTCACTTAGCACACACTTTTCATACTGCAGGTGCTAGCTGCATGCTTTTCATTCTCTGCACTCCTGCTCTAACAGAGTCGGTGAAACAGAGTAGATAAGACATTTCTAGAGCTCAGCTCACTTAGGAGCTGCACTCCAACTACACACATACTAAAAAAAGCTGCTTAGAATAAAAGAAGGATCAAATTAACAGTGTATTTTTGATGTTACACCTCCATATCTGATAAGTGAAAAACTATTACAGAACCTTACATCACGAGGCAGCTTCAAGACTCTGCTTGAGTAGTGAGATCAGCAATAAACTGTATCGACCTCTACGAGCTGCACAGGAAGGGGTGAACCTCAGGAAAGCTGTGGCAGTAGGTAAAACATGGAGGTTTGAGTAGGTACAAACTCTTTCCTATCACAGTGTGAACTCACAGCAGCTCCCAGAACATCAATATATGCAGTGCTCAATATAACAGTAAATTAAAGTTGGCATTATTAGTTTAACATGCTAGTTGATAAACTTTTAACAATTTGAGGTTCAGGTCAGCTGCATATGCCATGCAATTGTCGGGACCGGGGGGTGTTCTGGTGGGGTGCTATGACCTCCTGAACCGACCCCAATAGAAAGTCGCTCAGCAGCCACTGCACTCACACAGACACACGCTCCAGACAGCTTCTGACAGGTCGGGGGTAAAGAGGCAGGAAGGGTCCTTGTGTGGAATTCCATGGCAGAGATTTATTTCAGCTCCACCATGAATGGAAGCCAGGGACCAAAGACCTCGGGGATGGAGAATTCCCAGTTATATACCGGGGTGGGGAAAGCACCAGGGGCAGGGGCAGTACATAGGTGGGATTAGGGTACGGGAGCCAATGGGAAAATCTGAGGGAGTGGTGAGGAACAAGGTCCAATGGGAGAGTGGGGAAGGGAGAACTTTCTAAAGAAGGAGCAGATAAGGTATAAGGGGGGGGGGAGGTCAACTGGGGAAGCAGAATTGGGATATATTTCCATAACAGAACAGGGCGTTCTGGGAGAGGCTTTTTTAGTCACTTTAACCTGGGGAGCCCTCTCGGGGTCTGTCCCTTTCCCTGGCTCCCACATGCAATGATCCCTGCTGGGGGATCAGGGACATGTGGGGAAGGTACCCTCTCTGACCACTCATGAGTGATGTGTGGTCACACCGAGGTCAGGTACATCATGTTGCAGCTGGACAAACCAATCTATTACCTATCTCACGTGCTCATATTTGTTCTTCACCACCTTCTGTCAGATCCCTTCTTCCACTAAATATTAGTGGCATTATGAGTCCTTATCCACAGTGAGTGACCAGCCATTCAGATATTTGGATTTTAAAGTGTTCATGACCTACTGAAACCAAAGAACTATTCAGGTACAATGGACAGAATCCAGAGTAAAAATTAACATTGGGATATTTGATTTTCTGTTACTCGTCATTACTTATAATTGCTAAAATTGCTTCAACTTGTCCAGGGTAAACATGCCTCAAATCCAAATTCTCAAGTCCTTTTAATCCAAGTCACTTCGAGATCAAATATACCAATATTAATTGCAATGTGTTTATCAAGATTATTTTTCCTATAGTGTATTCAATTTCCAAAAGGCCATGTTATATAGCTACAAAGGTTCTCTAGGCTTCAGAATAAATGAAACTAGTATTCCAGTACCTGTTAATTATACATTCACAAAACACTATTGCTGAGACCATACTCAAAACATTTTACAACCCCATGGAAACTGGAAATGATGCCGCTGTTCTTATGTTCTAGCTAAACAGAAATGTATCATTTATGCTCTCCTTCCTACAGTACCATAGGTTTGTAGCCAAATGTAAACCCTAATTTATTCTGCTACAATCAAACCTCACACAGGCTGGCTGACAATTTAATAGAGACAAAGAAGTACAGAACAGAATGGTGTTTCCACTTCAATGCTAGCAGTTAGAAAAGAGCAGTGATTCTCTATCATCAGTGGCTTCATTCTCGAAGTTGAATACAGCATCTTACTATTAAAGATCCCAAGATTTGACCTCAGAACTAATTTTTAACATATTTAAAAATGAAAAAAGCTTTCCCCCAGTTAAGTCTTATTCTATTGAGTCTCACTTCTGCCATGAATCCAAAGATGTTCAGCAAGTTCCTAAAACAAAAGAAAAAATAATCTTTTTTTTTTTTTTAACCATATCAGACATCCATACACATCATCTCCAGTCTCCCCAGCTTTTCTGCTCTGTGCTCTCCCCTTCCATACAGTCTCACTTATGTCTTGCTTAATTTACATACTAGAACAGAAAAGGTAATACCTCTGACTCTAAAAGGCTCAGGCACCAATGAAGGAGTTTGCCCTATTCAGCTATGAGCATGAGCTATTTTCCTATATCCCACACTTGGAGCAAAAAAAAAACCATAACAAATCAAGACTACAGATTAAGAGAATCCACCCTAAAGCTGAGTTTTGTTCTTGTTAAATACCGAAACCCAGAGAAATTAAAACTCAGTTAACAGTTTGCTTGGCAGGGCTATGACGCATAAATGAAAAATGCTTCATTACACTCAAATAAAAGGTATTTAAACAATCACAACAGCCAACGCAAATCTAGTTTTATTTGACATAAATATTAACACTAGCCTCTGCAGTAAGCTTACAAAATATAAGGTGCTAAATATGTTGAATCACAAGCTAACAGTTTGTCTTGATCTACTAGAAAGAGCCATTTTTAAAGCAAGTACTATATTTAATGCTTACATGATATTTTCTGTGGCTTACCCTCTTCAAATGTAATTGTGCTGAGGTAAAAAAAAGTAACACTTTTAACAAATAAAGTCATTTTCAAAATTATTGTGCTTAGAGTTTGAGAATGGTTACCATTTTAACCTTGGGAAAAAAAAAACAATGGAAAAAATCAATATAGGCCTGCATTCTCTACCCTTTTCACCAAAATGACATAAATACCCTTTTCCTTGCATCTCCAGCACATGAGCTTCTAGTTTTGCACAAGTTTCAACTCTGTTGGCCCTTATTCCCTCAACGGAAGGCCAACTGCGTGGTGCTCTGCAGCACTACTGACCATGACCATTCCAGTGTAAGAGCAAGGCACACAAAACCTTCAGACCATTCTTATCTCACTGTTGTAGATATACCAGCCAATAATTACTTACATGGAATTACATTTCCAATTATCCAAAAATATTACTTTCTCTTCCTTTCTTTCTCCTCAGGCAAACATCATTAAATGTTGAAATATTTTACTTCACAGAACTTCAAAAGAAAAGTTAATACGCTCCCACAGACAAAAATATAGAAATATTAAAACTTAAGTCTGTAATTTCTTTTAAAACACACATGGGCTGTTCTTTTCTCATCTATCAGAACGCATATGCAAATCCAACAGAGGAGTAAGAATTGAATACAAGCAAGACAGGTGTTTCTCAGCAAGAAACTGAGAAATTTCTAAAATCCCTACAAGCGCTTTCCACTGGCCTATCCAGTTTTTCCTCTCCTGGTAACTTCATTTCTGGGGTAAATTTCTTCTTTTTTAAACCATACTATAAATTTGGTAGTATTGAAAAATGTTATGCTAAGAGTGCCACAGCATTAACATCCCTGTTCAACCAACGGCAGCAAAATTAGGAAGCAGCCTACCAGTTAAGTTCCCAAATTCTACTGTTGAAAGGATATCTATATGCTTCAGTTTCTTCTGACACCAAGAATTTCTAAATCAGCACTAAGTATGTAAAATAAACATGTGTGGCCACTGCAACCTAGAATAAGATCAATTTGAATGGAACTTGTTATGAAGGAGATCAACCCATTTGG
Source organism: Platysteira castanea (assembly GCA_013397175.1). Taxonomy (NCBI): domain Eukaryota; kingdom Metazoa; phylum Chordata; class Aves; order Passeriformes; genus Platysteira; species Platysteira castanea. The sequence goes on from VYXC01011369.1 coordinate 2,334,011, forward strand.
CTTTTAAAAAATCGAAATGCAACTTGATCATGAAATGCATTCACAGATAATAAGGCAATTGTTGAAGCAAGAGACCAAACTATGTGCAGAATCAGTTCTGAGAAAATACAGGAAGTGCTCTTGTTGAGTATTAAAAAGGAAAAGTCAGTAGAATTATATTATTCACCAATTCAAAATTCTAACCTGTCTCTTCTAGTAGCCATGCAAACTGTATACAAGAACCACTAATCAGACTCTTCTATAAACAAATTTTTACCTAAACCAGCTGATTTTAATTGTCTTTACAGACATAAAATAATCAGTTACTCACTACAACCCGCAACCAAGATACTAAGGCAGTGCAGTCAGCAGTATGAAAGGATTTAAATTAAGTAAATGCAGACCTGCTTGGAATCCTTGTCACTGGATTCCACCCTAAAGAATTTGCTCTGCAGGTTCTAAGTCAAATACAGTAATGTAATACCTGTAGAACCCCTTTCTAATTGGTTGGCAAAAAAGATTAGTTCTTGAAATGACAATAAAACTTGTTAAATACAAAACTACTACAACTGAAAGAAGATACATGAGTAATTCTATTTTGCTGTTGTACTGCTGCTGACAGGCTATTCTTCTCTCAAGTAAAGGATGTTTTTGAGCGCAATTTCTGACTTGATGTGCGAATCAAGATATCAGAAAAGGCAAGGCAGAAAGGTCAGCTTAAAGACTCAAAACCATCTCATAATAGAGGGACAGTTTGAAAAAAAAGGTATTTGATTGCATTAGAAAAAACCAAATCAACTTCTCTGCACCTCTGTGACATTCCAGAAGAAATTCTAGCTACTCCACCGCACACAAATCTTTGAAAGACCCAGTCTCCACAAACTTGGTGCAGCTGATGAAACCAAGTTGTTTAGTGTCATTTGAGATGCCTCAGGGCACATTTACAACAGCTGTGACACATGGTTTTCAGAGAGATCAGTACCCCGTGGATCAGAAGCTGAAAGGGCAAAGCAAGGTATTCTTGGGAACCTCAGAGTTAAGACACCTATAGTCAGGCTAGCTAATCAAGTCCCACTTCTCCAATAAAAGAAAAAAAAACTATAGGAAGCATTTGCAGGATGTTAATTTGATTCTTGGGAAAAGGGTTGCAGGTCTTTTTTTTCTTTTTTCTTTTTTTTTCTTTAACTTCAACTGACAAATGCTGCTTTAGGAGAAAAAAAAAAGAGCTGTAAGACTACAGAAAATATGTTGTTTTGTAAAGTGGGCAAACTTGCAAAAATGGAGTAAAAATAAGTCAACTGGATCCTGAGCTCAGCAAGAAGGCATCAAGACAATCTCAGATCTCACTAACGTGCACTTCTGTAGCTGGGCAACTGTTTTCCCAGAAACCTTAGTACTAGAATTGAAGTGGACAAAGATGAGAACAACAGGTAATTCAAGATGGGATAAGATACTGGTAGAAATTAAAGCCAGGCAACATTGGAGATACCATGTGGAGGCCTAACGTAAAATCTTCTAAGCCTCTGTAAGTCCGCACTTGTACATAGATACTTCTAAGGTTACTTCTCTTGATGAAGAAATACACTAAGACTCAAAACTGCAAAATATTCTGTAATTTACTTACCCAAGAGAAGTTCAGAACGTAAGAAAAAGCGAACAAAAGTGAGAGGAAAGTGATTATTTAAAATGGGAAAATATTGTCATAAACTTTGTATTCAAAGAAGAAATAAATATAACAAAAAGATTAGCCTCTCTCTTGACACTCTCATTAGGTACATTCATTAGATAATGAACAAGTTACTGAGGGAAAAAGATTTATTACTCCTGCCATGTAAAGCAACACTCAGCCAAACTTTAGAAAACATATTGCCTGGAAAAATCTTTGGTATGTTGCATGACCCAGCAAAAAGACATCACACAGGTAAGGATAACACCTAAGTATAATCTGAATTACAGCAACCAGAAAGTCGTTCCCATAAGAGCCTCAACTAAAACACAGCCTGTGTAAAATAACCTAATGGTGCACAAAACACTAATACATGCATTGCAGCAACATACTTAATGCAAATCTTAAATCTTACAGTAACTTGAAAAAATCATTTTTACAATTGTTTATTGGCACAATAAACAAGTGTTTAGCTAATAACTTGGCAAAGCAGCCTTTAAAGGGGCAATAAGAAGGTTGGGCTGTTCTCTATATTTATCTTTTTGTTTGTTCTTAATTACTTCCTTAAAATAGAAAGCCACAAGAAGACTGGATGAACTCACTGAAAGAGTTGCATTGCAGGAATAAAAACAGATGAAATTTTGTACCATGTATTATGGGCAATATTCTTAGACTAGTTAGGCAGAAAGAATGATTTCCTCTGCTAAGGCCCATAACTAAAAAGAGTAAGAAACTAACTAACTAAAATCAGAAGCAAAAATGAAGAACTAAGCTTCAAATGAGACAAAGGAAATGTTCCTCAGGATCAAGGAAACCAAAGTGGTGGCAGTAAAACCCAGAGCTATAATCCACTCACATGAAAAGAGTGAAAATCAGACAGAAGATGAAAATACTAGAGTTCAAGAGGCCACAGAGAACCATAGCATTGCAAGGGCAACACATTGTTTAATCACTGTAAAATTCCAGATGACAGCACTCAAGGTCAGAGAGGGAAGGAGGCATCAGTGCCTGAAAAAGAAAATGTGAAGAGCAAAAGCAAAAAAAAAAAAATCAGATTCCCTAGCAAGCAGCAATGAAAGCTTGAGTGAAAAAGGAAAGCCAAACCCAAGATATTCCAAGGTTTTCTGGAGCAAAAATGCAATTTGATTCTAAATGTCATATTTTAATTATGAAGGCTATTGCAGGTTATAACTCTGCTTATCCTCACAATTTCTGCTGATATCTGCCTTGATGTTTTATCAACTAAGACTGAAATATCTGCAAGAGTTACAGAACAATCCACCTCAAAATACACGAATACTTCCTCAGAAAGAATACTGAACTTTTCTAAGCAGATACTGCTGTCCAGTTAGCAATAAAGGATACCTTTGCATATCACACAAGGTAAATTTTGTCCTAGTAACACAGATTCAGGGTATTACAGGTTACTCTACTCTTAAAGGGTATTACAGACAGTCTTCCTGAAATTAAAACTCCAATTCAGAACTTTGAAAAACTCAAGTACAGAGAAAAGCATGGAGTTTAATGCAAAAACACTGAGTACTGGATGATCTAATAAAAACAATATGGCTGTCTCAGATTTCAACTGACAGTCTAGCAAGACTAGGCTCAAGTTTTCTAAGTATTTCTGCCATGAAAACAAACAAAAAAATTTATTTCCCTTACTGAAGAAAATAAAGCAAAAGTGCCTCCCTGAAAGCATCACTTGAAAATTTCTGAAGTGTGATGGAAGACAATTACTATGACAAACTAAGTTATCTTGAACATTGGCATCATATTTTCTCCTGTATAAAATTGTGGGTATCTCCAAGGTCCCTGGCTGGAGCTGAGTAACTGTTCACTGTAACATTCCAGCAGCTCTGCACACATGCAAAGGTAAGGTGNCCACATAAGGTAAGTTTTGTCCTAGGAACACAGTTTCAGGGTATTACAGGGTACTCTACTCTTAAAGGGTACTACAGACAGTCTTCTTGAAATTAAAACTCCAATTCAGAACTTTGAAAAACTCAAATACAGAGAAAAGCATGGAGTTTAATGCAAAAACACTGAGTACTGGATGAACTAATAAAAACAATATGGCTGTCTCAGATTTCAACTGACAGTCTAGCAAGACTAGGCTCAAGTTTTCTAAGTATTTCTGCCATGAAAACAAACAAAAAAATTTATTTCCCTTACTGAAGAAAATAAAGCAAAAGTGCCTCCCTGAAAGCATCACTTGAAAATTTCTGAAGTGTGATGGAAGACAATTACTATGACAAACTAAGTTATCTTGAACATTGGCATCATATTTTCTCCTGTATAAAATTGTGGGTATCTCCAAGGTCCCTGGCTGGAGCTGAGTAACTGTTCACTGTAACATTCCAGCAGCTCTGCACACATGCAAAGGTAAGGTGAACAACATCCAAAAAAATCCATTAAACAGCCAACAAGCCATTCTTAAGTCACAACATGTTTGCTCCTACCCAAGTTTACAAAACAATTCTTTTACACTACAGGTAGTTAGCCTTGCCTGCAAGTACACTCTCCTTTTTCAAGAAGCTGTGAACTTTCTGGTCTTTTGGAAAACAGGATTGCACTGTGCAGTTACACTTCCCTAAAGCTGCACACCAACAGTTTCCAACACACGGGGATCGCTACGAGGGTGCCTGTGCAGTGGCAGCGGTTATGATTGATGATATGCAAAGACCTAATCTGTTGCAAAGAGGATGTAACACAAACCACAAAGGAACTACACACTTCAGCCTGTGTTTGGTACCACATCTGAAGCCCATACAGATCCTGAACACTTTCAGCCAATCTTTTTATTCTGGCAGATTTCGCAACTTTCCTTTGCAGAAATATTCTGCCCTTGAAAGATAACATATCTAGCAACAGCCTACAACAAAGTATCTAAACATCTCCATTTGCACACTATGGCTGTCTTCCCCTGCCATCATAACAGATCTGAACACAAAATTATTAAAGCTTTCTTGAATCTGCTCACATCACTATTTATTCCACATGCTGTGAGACTTAATGATTCACAGCATTTTCAAACATGTAACACTGAATGCGGAGGATTATTATTACTTGAATTCACAGCTATTATTAGATACCGCTGAAAAAGACACACTTGTTTACAGCATTTTCAGTTGTCTTTGTTAAAATATATAACATGGTTAAAATGTGTGGTTTGGGCTTTATGAAGGTGGAGAGAGCAGTAGCACTGTAGGGTTTTTTTTTTTAATTGCACATGTGGTATAAAAAATATAAGAACATTGGAGAAAAAAACCCAGATTTCTTGATACTGAAATTTAATGAATATTCCATAATCATATTTCTAGGTACTTTAACTGAACTACAGTCATTTAATATATGAATATAGTCTTTATGCCTGTGCACTTGCATAGGGGCATTTTATTCTATCCATTTTCCTTTATGAATCAGGAACAACTTCAGCCTCTACTTGAAATAACTTACATCTCTCAGGTGTACAAACACGGCCCTGTATAAAAGACGGTCCCATGGAACATGATACCACTCTATAAAGCATGTCATCCAGTGAAACTTATTTTGACTGCATCTTGATCATAGTCATCAAGCAAGACTCAAGTGGAGTCTACTACACATTGCAGAACACGTCAAGACTCAATAGGCTGAATTTACGACACATTGTAACAATTTTTAAAATAGAAATTCTCCCTAGGAGGGCACTTGGCTTCATATAATACATACATTATTTACAAGAACTCTGAACAAATGCAGAGCCACTTATTTTCTCTTAAAATAATTGCTAGCTGAGACTTAAAAGCTTCCAAATTTATTTTGTGAGAAAGAACAACTAGCAAGTCTCTTGAGCCATAATTTCATATATTCAGAAAAGTCAAAATAGCCATGGTAGGCTTATACGTGAGCCTGGCTCCTCTCTTGAACACATGAGTAAGCTTCCAGATTAACTTCTGGGAAAGACAACCTTCCTTACAGGTGCCAAATGGAAGCTTAAAAGTACTTCTAGACTACTAAGGAGTTTAATTGTGCTGATTTCTGTTTGTAACGGATAAGGGCTTCCAGTGCATGACACAATGTTAAAAACAAACAAACAAAAAAACTGCAGAAGGAATATAGTAACATTCTTAATATTTAAAATGTCTTGGAGAGCTACAGCATGTGTATGATGCAGTCTAAATGGACACTATCAAAGCAGTGTTTAAATGCTTACCATTTCTGTTCACACCAAGTACCTGCTCCTCCAGACAGCATACTTTCAAAGACCCACAGGATAGCTAAGGCTGGACAGCACCACTGGAGACTGCCTAGTCTAATCCCTCAGCTCAGAGGAGGGCAACCAGAGGAGATTGCTAAGGGTCACGTCCAGCTGGGCTCTGAATAGCTCCAAGGATGGAGATACACAAACTACACAAGCTCTCAGCACAATCTGTTCCACTTTTTGACTATCCTTGCAAAATAATTTTTATTGCATTTGAATGGAATTTTCTACATTTCAATTTGTGACCACTTCCCTTCAGTGACTGCCACTGAGAAGAGCCAGGCTCCTTCATTTATCCCCATCAGGTATTTATAAACATTGGGAAGATTTGCCCTGAGCCTTCTCTTCTTAAGAAGCCCCAGCTATTTTGGCCTCTTCTCATACAACAGATCCTCCAGTTCTTGGTCATCTCTGTAGTCTTTTGCTGTACTCATTCCAATGTGTTCATATTGCTCTGGTAACAGACAGACCAGAACTGGACATAGTACTCTAGGCGTGGCTTTACCAGAGTTGCCCTAAATCTGTAAATGCCAAGCTTTAAATTTTACTTTATCTGAAATTTTTCATCCTCTGTCATTTTTCAGTTGTTAGGGATAAAAACAACACAACCATTTTTCAGCAGCTCAAGTGTTTAGAAAACGTTAGCTTCTAAAAATATACAAATGCAAATTTTATTCTAATCCTTTGAAACAAAACACACACTAAGACAAACAGAACATATACTAAGAGTGGGCAAATGAACTAGCTGTCTACAGGTCCTCTAAGCATAAAGACGATTTAACAATACCACTAAATCAGAAAAATCAAATTCAAATTTCTCTAATCTGGTCAATTATACCAGTCATTGTTTAAAGATACCTAGTAAAATAGCAGACTGACATCTTTTATTGGAGCTTAGTAGAGAATTATTCCTAAAAGAGGCAGAAAGAAACAACACAAAACATATACAACTTATAAATGAATCTAAAAACGGTCATGAGATTGTCTTAGTCATAACATTTTATTAGAAGTACCGAGGGGTTAGGTTGTGACTTTTGGCTTTTAGAACTCATTTTTCAAAACTGCAGTCTCACAAAAGCCTTCGAACTTATTTTAAATATTACACATTCTTGATAGTTGTGTTCTTCGAACTGAAGCTTTAAGAGAAAACAAACACATATATCTCAAAACTCATAAAGTTAGATAGACACACTGGAAAATTAGCAAGACACAGCACTGAAAGAAAAGCCAAGATGCAGCTGCACGATTTTATAACTTACATTTGAGTGTTTCTCCTGCGTAAGGGATATGTAGTTTAAAACGATCACAGCTGGGTCCAGGGGTCAAGGATGTACAGCTAAAAATGAAGATAAGAGAAGAAAGAATGTGCTAAGCAGTTACAGATGGTAGCAAACACTAACATTATTCTACAGGATACAAATGACTAATAGTTAAGATATTGTGACTACTAGAAATACTCATCCTTATGATTCTGAGAAAGAAGAAAAAGTGGGAAAGATGCAGGAGGCCCATTCTCTTTTGATCAGCAGTTCCCACAACAGCATAAGAAACGTTAGGATTTGTGCCAACTCTCTGTCATTTTATCAAGAAAACACATGCAAAATGCTCTGGTTTGAGTGTATAATCAGAATGCTATGAATTACTCAGTCAATGCCATCAGGTTCTCCACTTTGTATACAATTTTGCAAGTCACAACTCTGTATGTCACAGTAACGTGGTTACCTGCTCCCTATCCCTGCTATATGTTATATGCTATGTGTTATCCCATATAACTGGGATCAATCTTAATTTTAAGCCACCAACATTTATTAATTTTTTACCTATTATAACATTAAACTTTTCCCTTGTGGAAAAGTCTCACAGTACTCTTCAAGCAGGCAAGTTTCAGAATCAGCTATCTGAGGCTATAACAACTGAGCACGTATGTTCTTGGCCTGTGACTCTCCTGTTTATCTGGAGCACCGGAACAGCAGCAGGGCCTCATAGCCGTAAGTGAGCATTTCATGAACAGAAAAGTCACTGGAAAACTGTTTAGTGCCTAGGCCAGAGATGATCAACTTTTTCATAGCTTTTAAGTCATAGACCAAAATTCCCAAATTAAAAAAATATCTCAAAATCTCAGTTGCAAAAGGAGAAACAGAGACACACACTGTTTCACTGGCAGGACTGGTCTCTCTGCTGTGGGCTGCTGGGCATACGATGAGTCCCAGGAGCAAAAATACCATTCACTGCTTTATGTTTCTAGGGATCTCGATAACCCCGAAAACTTCTTGCCAGCCTAATATAATTGAGAATTGTTCATAGCCCCAGCACAGTTGTTGCAGGCCACCTAAAAATTAAAGCCATACTGGTCAATGCTAAGAAAAACAGTGAGTGATTAGAAGGTAGACAAAGGTAAAATAACTTGCCTAAACTTATATATCAGATCACTGGTAGAGCTCTAATACACATCACTAACAACATATTGAAACAAAACCCACATTTACTGGGCTATACACACAGCCAAAAGCAGAAAGATGGGTAGGTCAGAAAATTTTTAAAAATTCTGATCCTACATTCTCAGAAACAACATGGTAACTCCTGCAGCTCTATCCGTCACACTGCACAAGAGGGATCAGGACAAACAGAACAATCTTAATTCTCATTCACATACTCAGAACAGTTCAGAGAGCCATTTCTCTCAGGTGCTGGCTCTACAGTCTCTTTTCCTATTTCCACTTGCAAGTTATAGAAACCATATGCACTAACTTCAGACTGTTTAAATTCAGTGAGCTACATTTACTACAGTCAAATTTGTGCCTGCATGTAGCTTCCTCAAAGCTACATGCAGGCAACCCCGAAACTACAGATCAATTAACTTAAATGAAGTTTCCATAAAAATACTAGAAAACATAAGCAAACCACTTATGTGCATCTAGAATCTACGACAGATACAATTAAAAGCCACGTGCAGTTAACAGCCTACACTGATTCAGCAAGAATACACCATATTTTTTCAGTATCACTACAGAAATTAGATAATTGCCCTTTCAAATCAAAAGGAAGAAACACGTCCTATCTCTACCTTAGAAAGGTTTTTGTAACATCTTGTGAGAGCACCATGAGAAGCAATCTAGAAAGACCTAATTTAGATATAACTGCTCTCAGATATGTGTAGACTTGAATGGAAAGCAAGTTTCAAAAAAAGATTAGTTTCCATCTTACTTCATCCAGGAAGAATGCCCTGAGTTGGTTCTCTTCTGCTGGAATAATAGTTCACATTTTATTGGAAGAGTGATGATGGAAAAGAAATGATGGGTGAAACCTGCTGATGATGCAAATGTGAAAGGGAATACAACACGTTGGACAATGGGACCAAAGCTGAAATATGTTTTGATTTAATGGTTCTACTGCTTATTTTCTAATTTCATCCAGATAGGGCTTATCAAAAAAAAAGTGAGCATCACCAGCCTTCCTGGGAGTAAAATCAACGTAAGAATATGAAAGATTGGATCCCTAGTGCAACAGAAACAAGAGAATATAATTTTTTTCCAAGCTGCACTTTTTTAGTAGGTGAGAACAGCAAAATGGGAATGCCCATTGTTAGGGTGTTTGAATGGCTGTGGATGAATTTAACATCTATACAGATATTATTGTCTACTTCCAAATAGTTTCTATGTCTTACAACAGATGTAAGGCCAATTCTAGGAAGCATACAAAAAAAAAAAAACACCAAAAAACCCTGCAACATAAAAAATCCTTTTCAAGTTCTAAAATATCTCTGCAACATCGTTTAATATATTATGAAAATTTCTTTCAAAGTATCACAGGTCACAGTCTGAGACATTTCTCAAATACCATAAAAATTACACTATTGTTAGCTTTTCAACAGACACAAAAATTTCTGATCCTGCAAATACCCTACAATCTTTTCTTTCAGCACAATGGGCCATTTGGAAATACTTAGGGAAAGTACAATATTCTTTAGCATTAAAATAAAAGCTTTATTTAATGGTAAATGTCCCTAAAAGCAATACTAAGTACTTTTCCTATATTATTATAGTGCACTAGAGACTTTTTTAATTTTACTGGTCTAGAAATGATAAAAAGTGACAGTATTAACATTTTTCCCCCCAGATTGCTCTGGCTGGGCTGCACAAAAGACTTCAATAACTGCAATAGGCTGAGCAACCAAGCAGAAATATTATATGCATCCACTTGAAAGGAGACTGTTTCTTTTTAGAATAAACAGCAAAGGAAAAAAAACTCCTAAGGCAAATCAAAACTTTGGTTGATGTAGGAGTCTATGTGTGACCTTATTTCAACAGAAACCTCCACGTAATTGCCTGACTATGGACATTATCTCCTGCTTGAATTTCTTTAACACATAGAACCTCTTAAAATTATATACATGTCTGACCCTGAAGCATGACCTCTGTCTTCTCCAAAATGTAAGACTTCTGTTTCTGGAAATGTGATCCTTTTCCTTAATGTGGTCCACGCAAAAGTCACACTTGAAAAGGAATTACTTGTAACAAAGTCTTTTTAAGATTATTTGTTGTCCTTTCTTTACAGGGAATTGACACACAGAAGAATAATACCTGGTGTTGAAAATTAATTCCATAAACTGACTCTATCTCATGATATATGGGTGTGCTATCTCCCTCTCTATTCATGGAAAAATATTACACTGGTTTGCATATATTAACCTAAGTAATCAATATTTTACATAGGAAAACCACTGAAGCAAGAATTACTGCTCAGAGCAGTGATATGGCTTAGTCTTCGTAAGATGATTAATGCTATACCACAAGATCTCCCACAATGGTTTCCCTACTAAAATATCAAAGAATCATCAACTTGAAAAGTTTCCAGGACTAAGGAATATCGTGAAGTGCATTGCTTAAAATCATATTGCCCTATTCAAAGAGGCTGTGCTGAGGCTTATGGTTGGAAACTGGTAGATGGAACTGAGTGTGCAGCAACCACAGCTGAATACAGCTTGTTCCCTTTCACAGCAGATTTTAAGCTAAGTTCCTTGAGCAAATGCAGCAGATTAACTTCAGCTGAGATACATTACATCCTTGTGAAGCAAGTATTCCAAGTAGGAGTGGCAAGTAGAACATTCCTTCGTTGAGTGTTTGATGCACCTTACAGAGATTGTCTGTGACTATTGGGAAAAGGTTTCTTTCACAGTTAATACAACACACATAAACTAAACCGTTCTTATTCAAAGTCACTGTTAGCACCAGATGCTTCGTTATAAAGTGTTCAGAATTCTTTACCAGTCACAAAAGTAAATAAAAAAGGTTATCCAAACAAAACAACAACAATAATAACAGCAAATCAAACCAGGAAAGTCACTCAGTTTTGCAGCTTGTAATAAGGCCTCAGTCTATAAAAATAGGTATAGTACAATGTATTTTTCTGCAAATTGATCCTTCTTCCCAGAGTATTCTAAAAGCCTTTAAGAATGCAGTTCTACTTGAGTATAACAGCAAGCTTTCCTATTATACTAATGTACTTGTGATTGACTGTTTTGTTGAATTGAGACTTCTGTTTTGTTTAAGCTAAAAAAACCCCCCATTTTGATACAAGATTGAAGCCACAATGATATGGAGGACTCTGATAACCCTAGATTTCAACATGTTCCCGTCAACTAGTTTTCTCAAACCATCACTTGAAAGCATTCCCAAGAGAAGCAGTTTTAAATTATTTGGGCTCTTGGTAAGATCTTACCAAAATCATGTTCTTTGACAGCTGAAGGGATCACAATGAAACAAAAGCACAAGTGTTTATCACCTTAATCCTTAAAGTCAGGAGATGGATGGTTATTCTATCCATGAAAACCCAAACCCTTCAAAACCCCTCTCCAAACCCACTACTTTATATCCCAAAATTCCAGTCAGAGGCTTAGTTTTTTATGCCACTCCTAAAATCTCCTGCTTAGAAACATCTAAAACCATAGCAAACATTCAGAATTGCCAAAAGAAGTCCAATAGCTCTACAGGAAAATTAGTAATCTTTTTATTTCTTCTTTTTTAAATTTGTGGTATAGGTGTAAGCCCAAATAGTCATATCAGATTTATCTGATGACTATCAAATTTACTGATTAAAACCTATGCAATGCATTTAGTCATTCTTCATAGATCATACAGAAACTTTACTGCCTTTACTATCAGAAGACAAACCATCAGTGAATTTTACTGTACAATAGCAAAGTCAAATAGAGAAAGAATTTTAGCCTCTATAATTTCAGGAACTTAATACTGCCACTGCCTAGCCTGAATAGTCAGAGGTGCAAAAGCTTCTTTAATCTCGTGATGCTTAGGCTGCAACACTCGCTGTTCTTGAGGATCAGTATTTCTTTGGAAAACAGACAACTGTTTTTTGTTCACCAGCCTCTTGGTGTAAAAGCCAAGAAAGCTTCACACTGCATTAGAGACAACTCAATGGAGAACACAGCTAAAAACTAACACACACACACACACACACACAACTAAAAAGCAACACCACAAAGTCAGTTCCGAGCACTGGCTGTATTCCCAACTCATCCCACTATACCTAGGATATGCTTCCAAATGTTCCTATACGTGTTGTATAAAGATGCTGTTATGGAAAAAAGAGGTCAAGTTACTTTCATAATACAAGAGGGTAAGAATGAATATTATTTTAGGAATGACGAGACACAGTTCAATCAGAGTTACAGAGGCTGAAGGTTTTGCCAGCAAGAGTCAAATATAGTTCAGAGGCAAAGACAAGTTGACTGTTTGTTACTAGTAAGAGGCAGCAAACTCAAAATTCCACCTAAAACTCTTAGGTGGCATTTGCTAAGAAAAGCACCTCAGTGTTCAATTCCAGTAGAACAGCCTTTGTCAATGTCTTCAGATTTTTATTTCCTCCAATTTTTGTAGATGGAAATCTGCTACAGTGTTCCTTGAAGACACAGTATTTAATCCCATTTAATTAAAAATTAATTGCAGAATTCACAACAGATGGGTACGCCATGTACACAGGCATGAAGAATAATTAAAGTGTGTGGAGGGTGGAGGTGAATAGAAGGAAGGCCAGTAGGTAACAGGTTTTTGCAAGGATCAGGAAACAGAAAAATGGTGAAAATCACATTTTAGAGTGCTGACACTGATGACAAAACCCTGTATCAGGTGGTAGCTCCCTGCAGCATGGCACAAAACTTTACCAGCTCCTATACAGTATTTAAAGTATTGAGCAGCTGCTCCTGAAAACACACAGATCCAACCAAAATTCTATCAATCAGGCAAAATTTGAAATGGGAGAGATGGTCTAGTCAACCAATTTCCATCTTCAGTTTCCCTTCTTTATATACACATATGTATTACGCGTATGAGAGAGAGGGACTTGCACTTAGAAGACACATACCACTGCTTTTGGGAAACTAAAACCCAGTTACATTTAATCACTATTTAAATGGATCTCTTAATTAAAATATTAAAATCTGAAAGTCAACTGATAATTATTCAAAAACTTCCCAGTAGATAAACCCACTGTTTTCAGAAAACTCACTTGGACCCTATTTGGTTTCTTCAAACTTAGTATAAAATTAAACTACAGACAAAGACTACTTCTGGTATTGCAATACAGATTATGATGATGTTGGTTTTGAGACCTGATAGTATAGGTGATATTCCATAATTGCAACAGCATCTCAATCCACAGTTATCATCTGAGAAATTCCAAGGCATCTCCAGATACCTCAACCATATCCTCAGTATAACCTTCATCTACTGTAAATGCTGATTTTCCTATATATACATTTACGTTTTCTTTTATGAAGTTCATCGCACTAACTGGAACTTTTAGAAAGCAGTGGGATGCGAGGCAGAACATATATAACAGAAAAACAACCCCTACTTCCCTTCTGCACCTATAGGCAGATTTGCATTTTTTAAAAGTAAAGTTCAAATAACTAAAACCAATTCAGCTGCCAGCAACCTGCTTTCACTAGAAACACTACAGAAAAGCATCTTATGGCTATCTTAGTGAAACAAATACAGCACTTGCATATTAACAGAAAATGTAGATTTCTTTAATATGAATGAGGGTTTGCCAAAGCAGATGTTGCAGGTGGGGAGCGCTCTGGGACTTCTAGAACTACAAATCTCCTTCACAGCTGCCTGAGGCTTGTGGTGGGAGTTCTGCAATCACCAAAATACGGCTGCCTCTGCTGGAGGGAGATGTCCAGCCCAGCCTCTATGAGGGAAACAGAGGAAGCACATCTATATATACATTTTGAAATAATCTCAGAGAACTTCTACATTAAATTAAAACACATGCAAACTTCACACGATTCTGGTATATTTTTAGCACCAAACTCCGTCTTCATTTAAGGCTGAGTTCATTTAAGGCTGAGTTTAGAACAGCTCTTTTCCAGTCACCATAGCAGGACAGGTTGGAAGGGGCTACGACAAAAAAGAAACATGAAGTACCACATCCAGTGTACTTGCAAGTGGAGTTGAAAGAAAAGCATTGAAGAACAAACTATCTCAAATGTTTCCATTCATAAAATTTCTGTAGTTTAGGGTGGGAGATGATTATTTACTGGGTCTCAGGGAGCTACTTATGATACTAATTAAGAAAAATAATTAAGCACTGACAAAGTTTTCAACAAAACATATTTTACAAACATGCTTCAGAAAGATTGATAATCAAACTGATTTCCTTTGTAAGCAAGATCTTTTATACTCTGGTAATTGCACGTAATTCTTTTTAAAGACTACACATGGCACATACAGGCTTCAAAAGAATGAAATAGAAAGAGAAAATGGAAATTTTAACGAGGGAATGATCAAAAATTGAACAGAAATAAAGACAATCGCAATGGGATAACACTAATAACATAGCATGTTTAGGTAAATATACTAGTAAATTCACAGTATCATAGACTGTCACATGTTCACGCAAGGAAAAGGCACTACTTCATTATCCTGTAAGACCAGCTGTACCCCAAATCCTTGGATCTCATAAGCAAATTTTCAGCAAAGAGTATGAGGGAGTGGTAGATGCATCCTTTGGATTTACTTCATCTCCCTCCCCTCCTGACAGATTCAAACCATGTTTCAGACTTTCACAGCTGCCAGTCAATTACCTATTACTTTGCAATGAGTTACAACTTAATAACGTGTCACATGTTTTATTTCTGCTGTTTCCTAAAGTGAACTCCATTTCTGGAGAAAGAAAAACAGGATCAGACAGCGAACATTTTTACTTTTAGATTACTCTAAAGGAGAACCATTCTTCACCAAGTATGAAATTACAGTCAACCACCTGGAGTTTCATATCCTTTCAGTGTTCACAGAAAAAGCATACTCATACAGCAAATCACAAAAGCTGAGCTATTATAAACATCAGCTTTAATAAGTCATGTTGCATTGCTCACAATACCGACTGTAGTAGCCATAAAGACTCCCAATCCCTTTTCTGAGTAATTTATTTCATACCATAGAAGTGCTTATTTTATTGGAAAATGCAATGAATTAGTATCAGGGAAAAACCTCAAGGACTAAAATCATAGTCCATGTTTATCTATTTTCCCCCTTTAACAAAACTAAACAACAAATGGGTGATATTCCTGCCCAGGATGGGGTGGGGTTGGAACTACATGGTCTTTAAGGTCTCTTCCAACCCAAACCATTCTATGATTCTATGAATATTAGGAGGGATCCAGTGATCCTATGTCTTTGGTATTTCCTTTTCAAAGTTTTCTTCTAATTGCAGAGTTCTAGATCTTTTTGGTCACAGATACCTAATTTCCTAATTTATAGACTCTCAGAAGAAATTTATGTTAATACAACAATGATGAATTCAGTTTTCTGGATATGAAAGTTAGGTCAAGCAAGGATCACCACATTTAGAACATAAATCCATAGTTTGCAGTCGCACACATATTCAAAAGGGCAACTTCAAATTACGCATATTTATATAAAATATTACAAGACTGGAGACACAGAAGAAAGCCTATGAAAAGAAAACACCTGAATAAAATTATCAGTAGTCCCCCTCTTTCTAGCATTACTTTAGATTAATTACAACATTAAAGATATGCGGTAGACTAAAAAGAGTGGAAGGAAAAGGAAATTCACAGGTAAAATTACAACAGGCTACCCCGTGGAACTGCACCTGCAGAAAGCAAGCCCCACACTTACGCATGTTACATTTTCTTCAGAAGTCTTGCTCTAGAACCCCTCAGCTCACCTTATCTTTCTCTAACTTTTCATTCTCACATTAATTTTCACAATTCACAGCTACCTCAACAGTGCTAATACTGTTTTCAAGATTACACCATAAAGCATAGAATTAGGCATCACTCTACCCATGGTCCCATCTAACTATATCTAAAGAAAGGAGTTTCATGTGCATTTTTCTTGGTGACAGTCAAAAAAATCCTCTCCTTCCCTGCAAATACTTGACCTTGCCCTCTCAGTCCAGTTTACTGTTTTCTCCCAGCATCATCTCTTACCAGCCTCACAGGCACAGAAAACCATGTAGGACCTCCTGCAATGACAAGACTATTTATAAGCACAGTTGCCTTTAGATCCCAGTGAAAAGAGGGTCCAGTCTACCCTAACTTCTCATAAGTCTGAGTCCCCAGCCCACCACAGATGCCTTGACCTGTCTTTATGCCACTTCCAGCACCTCCCCTACACCACTAAGTTCTCCCCTTTTCTGCATCTATCTATTAAAACTGAATTTTGCCTATGTGCAACAGGTTAAAACTAAAACAACAAAAGTCATGTACACAGAAGACATTACACCACTACAAATCTCCTAGGAAATTATTCCTTTTAAGTGTCTTCCTGGCCTGTTTGCAGTTAGCCTGAAACTGTATCACTTCTACAGGGTTTAAGTTAAGACTTATGACTAACACTTAGGGCAGCCTGGAAAACTGGACAGATAATCAACATCTATTAGTTCAAAAAATTCTCAGTACAGAAGAATTCTTAACAAAGAACATGAAACAATGTATTACTCACACCACCAAACCCCCCCCTGCCCCCCCAAAAAATCCATGGCTGAAGTGCACAAAAACCCCACAAACATTTACTGAAGAGATGGAAACCAACATTCCAGAGGAAGAAGGGGTAGAAAAGAGAAAGAAATATTATAAATTGGGAGACATTTTGAAAGGTCAGTGGTAGCCCTAGCTATAAACAAGACCAGTCTAATCAGGGTTTTCTAGTAACTGACCATCCAAAACAGATCAACCATTACTCTGTCGTATTTTTGGTTAAAGATATTATTTCAGTGATGCACAGGAATCTGGGGTTGGGTTTTTTAGGCAATGTAAGTTTAGAGGGCTTTATATTTGGCTTATTTTTTTTGTATCTTTCCCATAATGGAATTCTGCAATTTCCTCTAATTAACTCAATTTTATCAATGGGATACTTTTATCTTACAATAATAAAAATATTCAGTCCTAGTGGTCTAATTTTGTTCTTTCAGTCATAAACCACAGATTACAGAGAAAAGAACCTGTGGCCTACACTGTAGAGTGGTTTGCCTCAGACACAAACTCCCTTCTCTCAGGAAAGACAAAATAAGTAGGTTCCCTTTTATTGACTTTTACTTTTCTATGGATTACTTAGGAGGCTTACTTTTACTTCATGGAATGAACTTTCAATAAAAACATCAACTTCAAGAGCAAACGAAGTTCTGTTAGTTTACACATGCAGCTCTAAGTATTCTTTTCAGATGCTCACTTTCAGTTAGAGAACAGCTGCTTCAAAGAATGTGTACACTGGGCAGTGTGATGCTAGGTGAATGCCTAAGAGCAATATCTCAAGAAACAGATTAATTAATTATTAATTAATCTGTTAATTAATTAATTAATTAATACATTTTGTAATTCATTCCTATTTTGCACACTATTTAGACAATGATCTTCAACACTGTTGCATACTGGCTGTCAGGACAAAGCCTCTGATCATCTCCTATGCTTTTAAAGCCCCTAATCTCATCAGACAATGTCTGCAACAAAAAGGCTAAAACAAAAATTTGTAATATTTTGCTTCAGCTTCATCACAAGTGGACTTCAGCTTTTTTATGTTATGCCATGTATACGTGCATGCATATGAAAGAATCAGGCATACAAGAAATAACTGCATATATAAGACTGAAAGAATTTACTGACCAGCTATCCAGGAAAGTATTCTTCTCTACTAAATAGAAGGGGAAAAAAAAGTGAGTTGTTCTCAGAGTCTGGTGAAATGCAATATGCATCCAAGACACATGGCATGCTAGAGATTTGTTCAGTTCACATTAAACAAATTCAAGTATTTGGAAGTGAAGAAATTGGACTGGACACCAATTATTAGATTTTAGCTGTCTTTATAGTAAAAAATAAAGTCTTAGGAATTTTTTGTCCTGGAGTGATGCACAATGCAAAGACAAGAGACATCTGTTACAACAGAAAGACCTGGGCATAGACCTACACTAACATAAGCCCCATTTTCAAGAAAGGTTCAATGAATTTCCAGGATACGGATAGCAAAACCAAATTTAAACACCTTGTTAAGGTACATCTCCAACAGCATTTGGCACATGTATTGGTACTACATCATGCTCTCTTTACACAGAAGACAAACACTTGTATCAAGTTTCTTCTCATTTTTATTAAATAATAAAAGTGATAAATGGCATTTACCTTCTCCAAAGTCAAACAAGAAGAAGCTACTCACTGTCCCCATCTAAAAATACCAGCAAAGACATATTGTGCAGTTATTTAAACTGAAAAAACCTCAGGACAATGCATGCAGTCTTTTAAATGAGAGCCCAAGTTACTGCAATTATCTAGTGCTACCTTTACTTTTTAAAATAGTTTCTTTCCTCATAGCACTTGAAACTGACAAACACATACATTTTTATTCTGAACAACTTCAAGCACCTTGTTTAAAACTGGTTTAACACTGGCTACAAAGAATACCAAACTTTGTGGAGAGTATTTACAAAACCATTGCCAAATGTATGCCCTGCACTTAGATCTTTTACTAGACAGACATTTTGCCTTTGTTTTTTCATCATTCAGGAACAAATGCAGGGGAGTGCAACCTTGGAGACAGTCAAGTCTTTTTAAACCAGCACAGAAAAACTGCTGTTCAAAGTCCCAAGTGCTGCTCCACAGCACCAATTCTATCAAACAGTCCCATCAGAGCTTCAGGCCTTTTACATTTAACTTGACAGACAACAAACTTCTAGTAGTAAGATTCTTTGCAGTGAAGAAATGTATTTGTCACCACAAACTGGAATGAAACAAACTACTCTGTGAAAAAGAAAGAGTTCATGACTTATCCAATGCAGCAGTAAAGGACTTGTAAGACCACGCTTCTCCTAGAAACTGCCACATCCTTTCAAGTACACATTTTACACAAAACATACCTATTTTTAAAAACAGCTTTTCATAGTACTTGTGTTCAGAAGAGTCAGATTCATTAAACTTTATACATAAACAAAATGCAAACACATGTTAAAAAAATTACCTACAAACACCTACAAATGTGAATGATGGATATGAACCTTCCCCAAGTAACTGAAGCAGAATCTTTCAATTTAAATTAATCAAAAGCAAAAGATCAAGCAAAAGCTTTAAATAACTGCTACAGTACTGTAATACTATTTCACAGCTAAAACCAACATGATTTCACAAAATATGCACATAAAAATGCATATTTGCTTTAAAAAGGGAAATGCCCAAAAGAAAGGGAAATACCAAAGCATATTGCAGTCTGCTTGATAACGCAAAAAAAAGTAAATCATCACTGCTCACTAGGAAGCAGGGCAATAAAGTTATAAATATCTTATTACATCTTGATAGTAAATTTTTATGTTGAAATTTACTCCAGAAAGAATTACATTCTTTTGACCATTCTTCATATAGGTTTCTTTCAGGAGCATAACTACTTGCACACATAGCTCAATATCAAGCAGAGAAGCAGAAATTAATAGTCTATCAGACAGGTGAAAAGAACGAAATACAACAAGCCACTTATATAAAAATTCCACAATTAATCTTCTCATAAATATGGAATAAATATAACCATATGAGTATGAAATTTCAGATTTTGTTATAAGTGGATATCTAAAAAAAATAGAATCTTAATATATGCAGCTTTAAATCACTGTATTCATTTTGAAATTTTGCCTGGTGGAACACATCAAAGTAATTCAAAAAAACAAAATCAAGTTTGTTGAGTAAGAATAGGCTTGGAGCATAATTTAAAGCTCAAGTATGGGCCCTGATGAACAGCTGTAGGGGAAAAAAAGAGTTCTCAAAGGCAATGACCACCACAAGTATGTCTTTCACTCTCGTAACGCACCATAGGAAAAGCAGCAGTCTCTTAAATAACTGGATTCTACATTATACAACAATTAAACATCCTTCACATAGGAAAATATCCTCTATTTCTAAATCTACATAATAATCACTCTTCCCTATTCAACATCTTTCCCATGATTATATGTGTAAATGCTAAGAAAAATGCCTCAGCCACAATTCAGTTGGTTATGAGTAGATTTTAATGTCTAATTAAGATGGGTCAGTATTTCAAAGAGACACTAGTGGAGATTAACTGAGTGATACAATAAATTGCATTGACTCAATTGGCAACATTATTTTCTTTGGGTCTAGAACAAAGTAATATCCTATGCAAGAGTTAAAAACGCTTTGATCCGCTCTGTCATCTCGAAGAACGTCTTTTATTAATGCAACAGAGACGCCTGCCAGGGTTTTCTTATCACCAGAATCAATGCTGCTAAGGGTGCTATATTTCAGATGTGACCTTACACCCTAATTCTACTTTTGTTCACTGTGGGGCCCTATTTACAAGAAAACTTGTCCACCTAACCTTTTATAATTATTTCCGTAGAAGAGTTTCTTTCTTTCCTGTCGTGCCATATTGCTGAGCTCCGTTTGGGGGTCTGCATCAGCAGGGGCCATATAAATTCTTTAAATAGTACTTGAATATCCTACTCACAGATGTAAATATATGTAAGTGTCTTATGAGACTGGTACTGTCTATTAAGTTTGTAAAACACACAGACATTATGAAACTGTAACATGTTATTATAAAACATTTACATACTCAAAGACTGCAAAACAATAGGATTTCCTTACTATGACATATTTCCCTCCCACACTTGAAAGCAAAGCAAATTAACATATCATCATACTTCATACATCCAACATCAGCTCTTTAATACACTTTATAAACACTACAAAAGTTGTCAATCTCAGCAATAAGTCAGAATAAGTGCAAAACAAGTTCCTTACTAAAACTATCTGACATATGGATTGACTTTTCAAATAATTAAAGGCTTAAAATATGCTTGCCATTTACAAATCAAAATCAACTGACATGAGAGGCTAAAATCTGGAAGTTAATCTTCCACTGCTGAAACAGAAAGGAAATTCCATCCACTTCTGAGAATGTCTAAACCAAGGCTCTGAGTGGGCAAGGCCTTAGAAATACTACTATATTCAGTGTTACCATCATTCCTTGTTAACCACAGCTCCTGTTTCTAAAACATAAGAGATGAGAATGGAGGTATCTTCAGTTTGAACATTTTATTTTGCTATACATTGTAACGCACTGGTTCACTAGGGAAGTGGTGTACAACAGTACCTCCTAATTTTCTCTAAGAGTAACAGTGGTATGTGACAGCAGAGCAACCATATAGCTCCTCCCCAGAAGCTTACAGATGCTTATGTTTTCAAAATTAATAGCTATTGAGGTGATTACCTTAAGTATTTTAAGCTTTTAAAGGTTACAGTAAAATTGTAAAATTTATTTATTATTAAAAATCTTCCACACAATACACCAGTTAAAGCAGGAAATATTTGCCTGTTCTGTAATAAACTCAGGCTAGGCTAGAGTTTTAAAAGCCTAGACTAGCATGTGTACAACCCCTTTCACGTGTCAATAAATGTACAATCACTATTCAAAAGCAAAATCTTCTGAACTGATACTACTCCCAAATGGTCACATTCACTTGAGATCAAGAACTGCTCTTTATCTAACTTCAAACATTTCATCTAGCAGCTCTGCCTAACCTGCCTGGTTCCACTTTTTAAGCTTAAAGTCTAATTTCAACCCCTTGAAACTGAAGGGAGTTTTGCAACTGATATCCTGAACTTCATCCCCATTTCTCTAAAAATAGTTCTCTTCATTTTCTTCCCATTTATGTCCAACTTCAGTGGCCTCACAGTTCTGTTTCTTCAGGCTGATATCACCTACATTTGCCTCTGATTATTTCATGTGTATTATTTTGCTTCCTTTTAAAAAAGCATCATGAAAGTGAAACTATACAGGGGTTTGGATGATCTCATGATGTGAGGACAGGGGAGGAGAGTAGGCATATGGCCTTCAATTCATTTTTGAACTCGCAGAGCCCTACAAAGTTTTCCTCAACAGTAAGTATCTAGTAACAAATTTAAATTTACTAACAAGGGTGTGGGTTGGGGATTTTGTTATTTATCAACTGACATGAGACTCTGAGAAACAGTCTGTGAAGTATCAAAGGCTAAAGACCACTGAACTAGATGTGAGTTATGGAAGGCACATCTCTGTAATACTGTGATTCACCCATCTTAGGGGTAATTTTGCACTGTTTACCCGTTAAACAACAGCATAAAGCACTAAATCACAAGAATTTTGTATTTCCACACTGACGCATGAATTCAAAATTTTCTGTTTAAATAACCAACAATTTATTTGTAACAAAAACCTTTCCTAAAAACACATGCATGAAATTAACATTTCGAAGAAATTTCAGGCCATTGTTAATTAATTCTGCTTACAACAGTGGTTTTAAGAAACCAATTGTACCAAAAAAAACCCACACCCTTAAAAATAATTCTGAAATAAATGAAGAATCTTGATTATCCTGACTTCATCTCCTAACAACCTCAAGCCAAAACAAAGCCCCAACATAAAGAATGAGATTCATGCTTACGTTCCAGAACAAGGAAAAAAGTATTTCTAACACATGCATTTAGGCGGGCCAGTATCTTTAAACAAGCTATGAGACAACCTCTGTCAGGTGCTGTACTTATGTGTAGACTCCACATTCAACAGAGTTACTATACAATTTGAATCACTGTGTTTGGGTGACAGGTGAAGCTGTTGGCAGCTTTAAATTTTTTTGAAGAGTAAACTCTTGGAAGACATTCAGGTTTTAACAAAACAAATACAAGATCTTCTTGGCAAGACCAATGGCCAAAAACTTCAGACACCTATTAAAAATACCCCTGAAAGGAGTCAGCTAGAAAACATCACTTTTTATTATTTTAATCTCTTATTTTAAAGGCAGGCATCATAAGCATTCAGTGGGTAGAGAGCAAAACCCTTACCTACCTCCCAACAAACAGTTGTGTTTTCTCTCTACTTTTCTTTGTATTCCTTTCTCCTAAGATTTGAATTGGAAAAATATAAGATAGCTCCCATCTCAGCTTTCCTAGAAGACTAGTTCAAGAGAAAGCAAGATCTAGCATGAAATGACAGCAGCAGATGCAGAACTGCTCAGCCTGTCTTACGTAATTTGCAAGCATAAATGTCAAGCCAGTCAACAGTAATAACAAAGTCATGGCTTCCTAGACCTCCAAGTAAATCTGTACTCTATCCCAGCACCTCACGGAGATGGAATGGTTCCTTTCAAACTAACCCTGGAATTCAAACCTCCTTCCTGAAAAGCCATTGTTACAACCGGAAAAGCACCTCCAAAGCCTTCATGAAACCATAATAAAATAGTTTTCAGAAGCACATTAAACAAAGTTTTCAGCAGAACTGTATTTTAAACAACAGTGATTTGTGGTGATTCTGAACATATATTGTACTACGCTAACATCCAAAATGATACACAAAGCAGTAGTTTGTACAAGCAAGATGATTTGTATACCTAAAGTAAAAGTAATTTCAGGCTCTGAGCTCCTGTAGCAAAAAAAAAAAATACATGAATAAAAAGGTGCTCTTAGATGCCCAACCCTATAAGAATAAAGCAATTTCTGACACGTGTCATCTAAACATTTCAGTCTCCTCATGTATTATTTACAGAGGTTATACACCAAAGTCTGTTTGTATATGCAAATCCCAAAATTTTATCACTACCTGAAAACCCACCTGAACGCTTCTAGAATTAAAAATAAAAGGAGCATCTTGGCTTATTTCAAACACTTGGCCCTAGAGCCACCTGATGTATTGATCTTGAGGAAGGTCAGATAAAGGAAAAGTTACTTTTTCTTCTGTTTTGGTGTATTCATGACTACAGGTAAGGTCACACAAATTTGTCTTTCAGTTTTTGGTTTACAGAGAAGATCGAGTAAACAAGTGACAAACAACAAAGTGTTTATACTTATCTCACTGCTGAAAACCAGCACTATGAAGTGGCAGCAATCAAAGTGTTTTAACAAAATTATTATTGCCAAAAATATGACAAATTTAGTCTCCCAAACTACAAAATGGTAGCAAGACAAAAAATAATGTAGCTAGTATGTCAGCTAGTATGTCAGCTCCAGCTGCGTTCAAAATGCTTAAACACATGAACCTAATAAAACTCAGTTGGGAAAAGACATCTTAACTGTGAGGGGTTGAGTGTTCTTTTTGGATGAGGAACTCACCCAGACTTCAAGTCTGTAATCCGTAAACAATTAGTAGCATCTAGTCCTACTTTTCCATTTCTGACCACGCTGGAAATGAAGGGCGAAAGTGCTGGAGAAATTCTGTTCAAGGCCACTTCAGGTGACATTTTAATATGTTCCTCCTTCCTTTTGTCTTGAGCTGCAAAGGGACAGCAAAGAGAGAAAATAAAATTTAAAAATATCCTACTTATTTGATGTAGATTCACATGGACTCTACAAACACAAACAGAAAAAAAGTTGAGCACACAAAAGACCAGGAATGTAGAGTAACTGAAGTGTGCGCAGGTTTATAAAGAAAAAATAAACACAGGTAAGTTTTTTCCCTCCCACCTCTGCAACATTCAACGAAGCCTGTTTACTCAGTTTTAACACAAAGCTGGAATTATGTCCTAGGCATCTTTAATTAAGGTTGTACCCCTCTGAGAAAAGAGAAATAAAATGGAGGGCCACTCTGACACTTCACAGCCTAGCCCTTCTTGTGGGCATTCCCAGTCAGTCTGTAACTGACAAGTCATGCTTGTTCCACTTCCCCTGAAATCAGTGGGACTTACATTAACTACAGTGGGCCCAAGGGTTTGCTACCTCTCTGTATTCTCACCTGCAATTTCTAAGAGCACTAGTGTGCCTATAATCACTATTACTTTTATACTACTTCATTAGGTAGCAATTTATAGGACTTTATGATGCCTTTTAAAAGCTAACTCTGCTTCTCTTTCAGTAGTATCACCATACTCTTTGAAAGGCATCTTCATCTTCCTTCATGTAACAGATCAGGAAGCTGATGTACGCACATTTTAAGCACAGCTTGTTCAAAAGTGCTTGCAATTGTGTGACCTCATGCTAAATCAGTTAGGCCATTAATTTACTGCACTTTAGGAACCTGTTGCTTTCTAGGTGAAATGCAGAAACTGAGCATACACACATTTTGATTCATTGCACCACGAAAAGACTAGAGCACGTGGACAACAAGAGACTGTGGTAGAACTGGAAGAAGGATAACCAACCTATTAAAATATTAACATATTTGATCACATTCTAAGGCACGGAGCTGCATATGAAAATTAACTGAACTTGGCAATTTTAGAAAACAAGGCTGTAAATGACTAAAGGTAACAAACTTGCCACTGTTAAGTGGGACAGAAGAGCTTATACATAAACCCTGAGGATTAAAAAATATTTTTAAAAAGATCAATTTAATTGAAGAACACCAATATGCACTGCATTCACTTTCTTTAAAATGCTGCATATGGACTGCTGTATTAGTAAGTGTTCTGTAACAAGAGTGTGAACAACTCATGGCAATAATTGCAATTTTCTGTTGTTTCTCACACTCGGTTTACAAGCATTAATTAGTAACTAATGGGTATTCTACAAAATCTACTAAATCTCTGTAACTGGGAGCAACATTAAATTTCACATTCTGTTCTCATGAAAGCCATTCACACTGGAGTAGCAGGAAGCAACGCTCAAGAGTGTTTGTCCTAGCTATTCGGAATGTATCTTAATAAAGCAAAGGCCAGGCACTTTAAGGCAAACAGAAACATTAATAAAGTAAGACTTCCTAAAAACAGTAATTATCTATAATACACTGGCTCCTACATTTCATAGCAGTGAAGAAGCTGAAGACTAAGTATCCATGCCCTGACACATAATGTGTTCTCATAGATGATTTGCTTAATTGACAACGGAACAACTTAAGCTTGTTCAACAAACACCTACAGCAATTTAAGCTACCACCTCTGGTTTGCTACTTTTCTACTAAAAATTTCTGCCTACTCACTTTTTTTCTTCCACAGAGGGACTGAGAGGACACAAGCTCATACTTGACATATTTCAATGCAAAGTCCAATGGCTTAGACTGAACCACTAATAAAAATTAGTTTAAGCTAAAATACTTTGCACAAGAGTGGTTACAACAGGGCACATACTTCAGTCTGCCAGCCCTGCTGTACGGAAGAGTAATTTCAAGCAGGGAGCAGTGGGACTGATGAAGGCAAGAACTTCTTAAACCACGAGAACATGCTGAAAAACAAGCTATCTTTCTAGAAATCCTGAAGTTATACATGAAGATCTCAGAACTGGTTCTGATAATGCCACATTTTGAGGGAACTGTGTTATGAGGGTGAAATTGCGAGACATGATACATGTGGTGGTCACAGCCGAACAGATGCATCTTCCAAAATGAACTTTAAAATGAGATTCCGTATCTTTTTGTTAATAAAATTTGCAGATATTGTCAAAACAAGATTTAAATGACTGTTATGCATTTTTCTGTATTTTATTGCATCATTTTTAAAAAATCACAATACCTTCTATTTAACAAGCCAGATACACAATACTTAAAGGGTTGCTATTAATTAAACTCACTGATTTATTTTGTAAACAAAGGGCTTTAAAAACTAGAACACAGTTTGTACCAGTTTCCTAAGTTTCAGTTATCATATACATTTTTTTCCCTCAGCTTAAGTTTCCCACAGCACTGGAAATTGAACACAAACAAACGCAGGGGAATTAAGAAAAACAAAATTCACTGGACTGTTTCCCTCTCAAAACAAAACCTCTGAAAGACGCAAACAAACTAACAGTGGAATCCTCTGAGATTCAGCTGGCTATCACTGTGACTTGGGGCTAATGTTACACAGGCTTCACAGTAATCATGTGCTTTGGGCACCAGAGAGAGTCCGGACGCAAGATACTCTGTCCTACCACCACCGGCCATACCATAATGGGCATTAAATGAAGCTTTAAAAAGGAAAAGGTGAATATTGTGATGGAGACCTGCAAGTGTGACAGGATGTTTCCTGTCTAACCCTCCTGGCGTGGCCGTCGGCAAGCTGCTAGTGTGATTTTCACTTTGGGGATGGCAGGAACATGTGTCTGGGTGTGAGTGGGGAAAGGAGGGGAACCAGGACCGCCGCCTCCTGCAGCCGTGCCCGAGCACATCCATGGAATGCGATCAGCAATGTGGATCTGCGGAGCCCGGGGTAAACGCCGAAGTTACCTAAGCCCTGGCACGGAAGAACGCTCAGAATCCCAGAATGGGTCAGGCTGCAAGTGACCACAGTGCGTCATCTGGACCAACCTCCCTGCTCATGCAGGGTCATCCTAAAGCACATGGCACAGGACTGCGTCCAGGCAGTTCTTGAATATCTCCAGTGAGGGAGACTCCACAACCTCTCTGGACAATCTGTTCNCCCGGGTCGGAGGGGTCTTCACCGGCCTAATATTGGCGTCCGCCGCAAGTGCCGGTGCGGGCTGTGTCGCCGCGCAGGGCGTGGGGCGGCGGTTCGGTCGGTCGCCGCCGGAGAGGCGCGGGGGAGAGGGGAAGGAGGGGGAGCGGTCGTGGCAACAGGCGTTCGGCAGGGGCAGCCCTGCCGGGCGAAGGTCCCCGCGGGCAGGCCGTCGCCTATGGCAACCCGAGAAGCCGCGGCCCGGCCCGGCCCGGGGCGAGTCAGGGTCAGGGTCCAAGGGCCGCTCCGGCGCCATGGCCGCGGAGGTTGTGGTGGTGGGATCCTGTATGACCGACCTGGTCAGGTTA
>VYXC01011369.1:2362531-2393883 GCA_013397175.1 Platysteira castanea
CTACCTGGCCAGGTTAGTACTGGCTGGGGGTTTCGTTCCCGTACTGGGCGGAGCGACCCCGAGGTCATGGGAGCGCAGGGCGTCGCGGTGCCCGGGGCACAGCGGAGACACGCCGGGCCTCCCTGGGACAGGCCAGGCCGGGATGCGCCCCGGGCCGAGCCCAGCGGGTGTCACGTCTCTCCCCAGGCCGGGATGCAAGAAGCGGGGTCGGCGCCAGGCGCGGCAGGCGGAGCGCTCGGCCCCGGGCAGAGGGAGCCGCGGCTGCGGCAGAGGAAAGGACTGAGCATAGGCACAGATTGCCCAGAGAGGGTGTGGAGTCTCCGTCACTGGAGACATTCAGGAACCGTCTGGATGCAATCCTGTGCCATGTGCTCTGGAATGACCCTGCTTGAGCAGGGAGGTTGGTAACCCAATGGTGACCCACTGTGGTCGCTTCCAACCTGACCCATTCTGAGATTCTGTGAAGCAGGGCGGCTGCACCCGGGTGATGTCAGCTACAAACAGTGCTTTGAAAAAAGAGTGTGGGAACGGGGAGAGGTTTGAACGTGCTGGAGCTTTGATCAGCTGTCTGTGACTCTGGAAAGAGGAGAGTCTTGGGTTTGTGTTTTCAGCTGTGCCGAGTGGGTCGGTGTTGGCCTTGGCCAGGGAAGCAGCGTTTCGTAGATACCCGCACGGGAAACCTGGAACTCTTGATACTCGTTATCAGCAGAGAAGTCTGAAAGGATTTTATGGAAGTAAATAAAGCTGGTCAACTGTAACACGTTTTCAGTTCAAAGCACACTTGTCTGCACTGGAAAAGTGAGAAAATAANCTCCCGGCGCCGGGTCCCCTTCCGCCCACTGCCGTCCCGGGAAGGGCTGTGGCGTTGCTCGCTCCCGCCCGCTCTCCCTGCCCGGCTCGTTCGCCCCATCGCGCCCGTCCCGGCCCCGCCATTACCTACGGCGGCCGGAACTCGCCGCTTGGCAACGGCGTGCGCGCCCCCGCGCCTGCCGTGCGCGCCTCCGCCCCCCCCCCGCGCCGCCGGCGCCCCNAAATAAAGCTGGTCAACTGTAACACGTTTTCAGTTCAAAGCACACTTGTCTGCACTGGAAAAGTGAGAAAATAAGGTTAATACTGCAAAGAAACCACGGTTAGCTCCATGGAACAGTAGGTTGTAAATTGATTACTTGCAGACAACATTTTGTGTCACACTTTGAAATGGGACTGAGGGGAAGGGGTAGAGAGGGAAGGCCTCCCAAGGTATTTATATCCAAACATATAATGAAGTGCATGTAGGAACCCTCAAAAATTTAGCAGCTCTGCACTCCAAAGCTATTTTAAAAATTTTATTTAAGAAGTTTTTTTTTAAGGAATATCTTAATTTATCTTTATTAATTATCTGAGCATTTTGCTTTTCACGTTAAATGCTTGGGTCTCACTGTCTTTTTTTCCTTCTTTTTTGTACATAGGTAAGGTTTGGAAACTTCTTTTAAAAATTGAAGTACAGAAGTTCATGAAAGCTCTTGGTTCCAGTAGCCCGGGCTTTATAGTCAATAAACAACAATACTAAATATATAAAAAGGAGGGAAAATGTCCAAGAAAAATTGCAAGAATTAACAATGCAAATACTAACCTGAATTGGCTGGCCTTGTCAGTCCCAGTAAACTTGCAAATCAGTCTTTGATTTGCACTATTTTAAACACATCTGTCTCCATACTCTGTATGCAGACTTGGTTAAACTAGGATTTAAAGCGTATGTACCTGGACTGCATCAGCTTGTCCTCCTAGGAATTCTGCAATTAAAAAAAATATCCTTTATTAACAGACTATTATACCAAAGCCTGTGGGTCAAGAAAGTGCAGAACACATGATTAGAGGAACATGCTGAGGAGTGAGAGCTTAGGCATAGACTTGTGTTGCAGAAACGATGAAGCCCCTTAAATAATCGTAGAACCTGTGTCAGAAAGATTAAATGCTTTATGTCATTTGCAGAACACACTGGCAGCTTTCCAAGAAGAATAGTTATCTTGTAAGTCAGAGTAAGAACTGTGGAACTTATCTTGACGTTATGTGTGAATGAGCTCTCAGATGCATATGACGTTGTACTGAAATGTAAAACATGGTGCTCTAACCTCAAGACATTCCTTTTCCTGTCTGTCTAAAATGTGGGGAAAAAAGTAATCAAAAAATTGTCTGCCAGTTTAAACACTGCTGACAACTGCAGCTTTGGGCTTTCCTTGACGCTTAAACAAACAAACGAACAAGAAAACTCCTTATTTCCTTTTTTTTTTTTNTTTCCTTTTTTTTTTTTTTTTTTTGGCTGGAAGTTTGATATGATAGAAATGCAGTCACTTATTTGAAGGCATATTAACTGGCCATACTGTAACCAGAGATTACACCGTGGGCTGGAGTGATAAATGCTGTTACACTGATATAAAGTGGCTGAAGGAAAGCCATTTCACTTTTCAATCAGCTGAGAGGGTTTCTTAAAGTGTGCAAATGCTATCACAAGTATGTATCTGACTCAGCATTATTAGCTTCTCCTTTAAGTAGCAGTGAAGGGCTTTTTATAAGTGATAAGATAATCTGCTTCAGCTGAAAAAGAAGGGACGGCTTCATTCTTTCTGTTACTAGCACAGGACTTCAGGCACTTAATAAGATAAGAAAAACAGTGTGTTTAAATTTAGCTGGTAAGAGTTTAATCTGACTAAAATTTCCACATAGTACCTATATAGACATTGTTTAAATGTATCCTGGGTTACAAAAACCTGGGTAAAATTACCGGAAAGTACTAAGCAGTAGGCTTGATTGTGCCTAGGTGGAACAGGAAACTATAAACAAGCTTTATGAAATATAAAAACTGTCAGGTTAGGGTTAGGATTAGGATTGGGTTCCAGGAGCATAACTCTTGACTGTCTTTGTATCTGGGATTTAGAGGGGGCTGCATATTCTAGATTTAAAGCTGGGATTCATTTCAGCTAGAATGAAGCAGCATTGGGTCTTGTGAGTTTGTCATTTGTGCTGATGTTTCAGTTTATAAAAGACATGGACAGCAGCGATCATGTTAAATGCCTATCACCTATTTGGAGGAGCCTGAATAAATTTGGGAGAGTTACACAGAGGAAGCAGGACACATTTTTGTATACATTGTGTTTAATGGGCATATTCACCACTCAACACTAAAGCCTATCTCTCTTAGAAGATAGTAATATTGACTGAGACTCTGCCAGAGCTAGACAATGCTGTGTTATAACTCAAACTGGTAAAATACCCTTTTGGCACTTTAGGACACAACCTTGGCCCTCTGTCTAGAGAGCTAGAAGCTCAGGGTCAGACTTGAAATGGTAGTGGCAAACTTTAAATATTAAGCATTCTCAGGTCTGTAGAGACAAGGTACCAAAAAGCTTTAAGTCACCGTTGGACATATGGTAGCCAGATTCACCATGAAAAAAAATTAGCGTATAATGTTTTTACTCAATACAGTAAACTAACGATTTAAACAAGTGTAACTTCTGTGTGAAATGGAAATTTACAGTTTGAAATGTGCTGAATCTTACATAATGCCCAAGACAGAAAAGGACAGGGACCTTTGGTTAAAGGCAGATACTCAGATGTAATTCTGAGAAATAACCAAGTTCAGAAGAAAGGGTAGCATGTCCTAAAATTCTTCTAAAAGGAAGGGGCCCAGTGGTTTGCTTTTGAAACACTGTTCTCATTGGAAATTCTTTTCTCATTGTCCTGTAGCGCTGCAGTGGCAGAATGTGGGTTTTCTAAAGTGAACTTCATATGATCAAAACAACCTCATGTACATACATGCAGCAAACCACATTCTTCTGGCTTAATAAGAGCAGGAGCAAAACATATTTGTGGTCACAAACACAATCAACACTTCATTGGCAATAGCAGGCAATAGTTGTAGAAAACAAAAACAGCATTATTCTGTATGATCTAGATATCAAACCAGACGGGTACCATCCTCAGTATTATTTAAATAGTTTCTCTTCTGACTCATATTTGCAGACTGGTCGTGGCATTGGCATTTTAATTCATATTAAATCAGGACAAGACTAAACATATAAACCAATGAGAGTCAGACACACTAAAACAATTAGAATAAACAGGAGAAACTTTGGCATGGCAATTGAAAACAGCAGAAGCATAGAACAAAATGTAAGATGGAAAAGCAATCTTTGGATAGTCACAACAACAACAATCTTTCAGTTTAACTCAAGAGAATGACACTACAATCCAGATAGTGGAAAACTGCATTTGCTAGAATGCTCAGAATTTCAAGTCTTAGTTTTCTGTGGACGTCTTTCCTCTCATCACATTTCTTCACTCCATTTAGGGAGTAGAACTAAAAGTTCTGCTTCCAGCCCCCTGTTGTAACTACCACCGTATATAATTACTGCAAGTACTAAACAGATTGACTGTGAGCATTCAGCAAGACAGAAAGACAAGGCAGAGAAGCATTGAGCTCCATACAGAGTAGTGTGTTGCTGAACTGCAGTGGACAATGATGACAAACACACATCAGTATAAACATGCCAAATGCATCAAATCCTCTTTACTAACTGAGCACAACCTCTGCTTGGGCCAAATGGCAAAGGTATCTCATTAGTGAGATTCTGTGTCTTCCTTTTAAGTCTCTAGTGGTGATTATTGTCTGCTGAAGTGCTGAAGTAAATGGCTCATTGGCACATTGGAAATGTCCATGATCAAAAACTATGTCTGTACTTTCTTTTTTAAAAGTGCAGTATTTGGAACAATAATTGCAGACTTTTTTTGGTGGGAATGTGAAAAAGGAATTTTCTTAGGTTTCTTTTGTGTGATCAGGGGAAATCTCGCATATGACTTCATTTTCTTTTTGCTTTGTTTCCAGATCTCACACATGTTCTCATTTCCACCATTTCTCATGCATGTCACCAACTCCTAATGTTTTGGTCTTGTTTTGATATTTTTTTTCTCTTCAGCTTCTCCTAGCAGTGAAGTGTTCTAGAATCCTTCAAATCCATTTCATTTGTGTTTTTGTTTTTATCTGTAATGCTTCCCCTGCAGCAGCCACTCCTCATTCTAGTCAATCTGCCATTGCCAGCAGCATGGGAAAGCACAGCTGTGAAGGAATACAAGCTTAGTCCAGTTGAGGAAGTTAATCTTTGGATACAGTGGAAGACATCAAGGCAAGAGAGAATGTGTCATCTGTGAATTGTTTCATTTATGTAATAGTGAAAAATCTGGGCTTGATTTCAGACCCCATGCTGTCTGCCCCTTGTCTTCTTCTCTGACCCAGCAAAGTTTGGGTGCATATTAAATGCAGGATGTATAGGCTCAGCATTTGGTTGTTCTTCTCTGATTTTAGAGAACCTAAATGTTTAGAGAAACTCCTGTTTGCCCTCTTTTGTGTGGCAGGAAAAAGCTGTGTCTTGGGGGCCCTAAAAGAAAAATAGGATAAAAATCAAGTTGATGAAATCTTCACTAATGGCATTCAGTAAGAAAATTGTCTTCTGTGCATGTACAGCTTTTGAATATCTCTACTGGCCCAAACACTACTAATACGGGGCCTAATCCAAGCTCATTCATGTCAAAAGAAGCTTTTCACTGCTGCAAACTGAAATTCAATTGTTGTCCTCCAGCAAAATCTGAGTGATGGTTTATTTTAGGGTGAGACACAGTTTAACATTCTAGCGTGTTAAAGGTATTTGGTGTTATACCCCAGACTTTAAAAGCTTCCAACAAAGTTCCTCCTACAAAAAATGACAAAATATTGAAAGGGGGAAAAAGGAGGGAAAATGTCTGCTTGGGTGCTTCTTAACACAAAATAACTAGGGCAAGGCCACCAGGGACTTTTTTTAACCCATTACAAGGGCTGCATTTGCAACTAAGGTTATGAACCCCAAGCGAGAGACAGTGCGCCATTGATCCCAGCTGGCACCTTCTGAAAGAAACTGTTGTTTGTGCCTCAGAGGATGCTGTGGGCCCTCTCTGAGGAGGACTGGTGGCGCTAGAACACCTGCTCGCCCCTTGTCTTTGGCTCTTATCCATGAAAACGGGTTTTTTCCTCCCCTTCCTAAATGGAAATGTGGAAGTTTTAAAAGTCTTGGGAAATATGAATGTGAAACTGGTCACACAATATCTTTTAAGTTAAGCACAACAGAAGTGTTGCTTTCTGGATTCTATGTAATTGAAACGTCCCTGCCCTTTCATTTGGTGTCTTCATTTTGTGTGCTGCACTACTGCGTAGTGTAATTAGGTGCTGTCTTTACTTCCAGAGGCAATTCCATTTCAGCAATAACTAACATTCCTCTTGTTTTTTAGACTTGTTTATCTAGTTAAATTTTAATACTATGTATTTACTAATGCTTTTGAGCTAAGGAATACCTCTTGTGGTACTACAATCAGGCCTGTACTACATGAATCCCAGTCACCAAGAGCAGCACTATTTGCCCTACTGGGCATTTGGAAAACATTTAGCAATTTGAGGACAGGAAGAAGGGCAGTTTGCTTTGTAAAAAGGTAGGAATCAGTAAAGAGAATTGGAGTAAGTTATTAAAAGGGGAAAAATAATAGGAATGACTAAAGATTTTACTGCAGAAGGTGTGAAGAGTCTATCTATAGAGTTGAAGTTGAGATAAAAAGCAGGGAAACTACAGTCCTAATAGTGACAGGTCCCCAGTTGTCCAAAGACCCCTTGTTTTTCTGCATCTCCTTCTGTCAGCTCTGACTGTTTGGTTGCTTTCTGCAATTTTCTCTCGTGGCGGCATGGCAAAATTCAGGGAAAAGCTCTGTTTTAGTCCTGCTGTCTTCTCCCAGCACCAGTGTTTTGGAAGATATGGCACTGAGTGAATCCTTCCCATGAATGAGTTCCCAGCTGTCTGCTTCTGTTCCTACCAGCTGCAGTGTCTGGTCTGTTTAAGTTTGTAAATTGCTTTGAGATCCTTCAAGATAAAAGGTTCTTCTTAAGTGAGATCATTATCGCCTTGTACATTTCTCCACTCCCTTTTCTCAGTTCAAGCTTCTTTTCTCCTCTCGACTTGGGGTCCGGCACAGTACTCAACTCAGTGAGTTTCCCAACTCACGGCAACACAAAGCTTACACACAGATTTCAGCTTCCAGTCCTTGAGTTGTTTGATTCCTCTTAGAGTACTTCAAAGCTGGAGGTTAAATATATGTATTTTCCTGAGCTGATGCCAAAATGCTTAGCACTTGCCACACTGAGATTGTACTTCTGCATTTGCGTCTAACTTCATGTTATTTTGTGTGCTTCAAGAGACTGTGGAGTTCTCTTCCTCCCACTTCTGAAGTACTTACTCATTCTAGGAAGCATTCCAGCTACAACGTTGCTCTGAGATCCTACACTGTATTCTCATAGCCGTACTTTGTTCGTGTTCTCGTTGTTAAACTGTACGCCTCTCAGGGCAGGGATTTGACTCCTCTGTGGTGTGGTGAACTTACAAAGGGGAACCCTGACAGGAGTTCAGAGGGCTCTCTGTTCAAAGGTTCGTAGGTAGTAACACAGTGTTTGGGCAGGAGAACCCAATTTCTGTTCAGCTGCAAGTCTAGTTGTTGTCTCCATCTTCTATAGGTTAACTGGCTAGTAATAGAGTTTTTCACTGTATAGTATCTATGTGTATTTATTCCCAATGTCATTCACATTCCAGTGAATTTTCCCTCTTTCCTATAAAAGTGAGGTCATCTTAAACCTGTGTTTATGATATTGCAGTCATTTCCATGGTAGTAGACTATGATATCATCAGTGGAGGATTATGCCTTTCCTATGTGTGTTAGCAATTAAAAATTATGGTTTGTGAGATAAAACTAGTATTTACCAAGCTTTTAGCTTTAATCCATGTTAGGCTGGGAAACTATTGCTTAATCCTCTAGAGAGTTCACTTGGGTAATGGAGTAAGTGAATCTAGAAACATTTTGATCCTAGCAGGTGATACGTTTTTGGGGTGTATTTCCATAATGAGAGAAGAAAATCAACTACTCCATCTTGTGTTCTCTTGCCTGGCCAAGAACACTTGTCTGAAACCCAGTGGTACTCCTTATGGCTTTGTTATTCAGAGCTACTTAAATGTTTGATTTAAAGATTGACAATTTTCTACTCTCATTAGAATGTCATTTTTCACCTTTGGAGGTCAGTAAGCTATTAGACACTACCCGCAAAAGTAAAACAATGTGATCATCAGTCTTTTAATCTTTTTAGTGGGTGCCCTATTTGCCAGCTATCAGTAGCTGAATCTCTTTGTTGAACCTTCCTGAGGGTGTAGATGCTTTCTCATGGGCTGGTGACAGCAGAGGCCGTTTCAACACCACAAGCAAAAGAAAATTCATCCATTTAAAATGTAGAGTCTAGTGTTAGAACATTTGCTGATGCTCCAAGATGAGAGTGGTGGACTCAAAACGTAATTTATTTCTTCCCTTCAAATACTTAAGAATCTTTAAGCCAAGGAAGTAGACTTTCCTCAAAAAGAGTTTGAAAAGAAAGGGAAAAGACATTAGATGAATGTTTGTAGAGAAAGCACATAGTCAGTCTGGGTATTGCAACATGAGACAAAATTCATAGTAATTTTTTGGTAATGTAGTTTAATTTCAGAAACACACTACATCTCTGCACATTTCATCCTGTCTATTTTCCCACCCAACACAACTGAACTCTCATAAAATATCTCTTTCAACGATCTGGGTAAGACCATTGCAAAAAAAATGTCCAAATGGTGTACCCTAAGTGCATACAAACTTGCATGTGTCCAGTTGCATGGAAAGTCTGGGATGTGAAAAGCTTCTTCCTGAAATTCTTATCACATGAGTGGCTACAGCAGAAAGAAATTGCTTTTCCCATTGTCATTCATTGAAATGGAACCAGGCTGGAATAAAAGGATAGACAAAATTACTGTAAAATTGCTAATGCCAGAACAGATCTAGCTCTTATTTACTAACGATACAGTCAAGTGATGTTACAGCAACCTCCTGAGCATGCCTCTTCCCTATCATTCTGCATTCCTTCTGAAGCTTCATCTGTCTCTGGAAAACCCAGAGTTGATCCTTCTGTTGCAAGAACATGAAAAGTCAGGAAGTAAAATCATTGTGATAAGGGAAGAGGCTGTTGGGATGACATCTTATTTACCAGTTGTCCA
Organism: Platysteira castanea; assembly: GCA_013397175.1. Classification (NCBI taxonomy): domain Eukaryota; kingdom Metazoa; phylum Chordata; class Aves; order Passeriformes; genus Platysteira; species Platysteira castanea. Next base: position 2,371,648 of record VYXC01011369.1, read on the forward strand.
ATATCATGATGAGAAGGAATTTGTGTTAATTTCTGCCACAATAAGAAGTCATTTTATCTCAGTAATGCTCTTTAACATATGGCCATTGCTTCACATTATAACATCCCACTTTACAGAGAGCACAATGATTGCCTTTTGCTCTCTGTAGGGTTCTTAGCAGCCGTTCAGTTCCGAGTAAATAGCATGCAACGCAGCAATACACTGGGCACTAGCAGTGTCAGTACTGCAGGGCATTCCTTGGGCTTCTGCTATACCCTGTTGTACACATTGAATATTGTGTTGTGTTATGAAAGTATCTATAATTTCTAGCCCCAGTAAATACTTTTACCATATAACTTCCACAGTTTTTTTATGGTTTGGTTATTGTCGTCCTGTTACTGCAAATTGGTTTTGGCTGTTTAAAATAAAACGTCTCTTGCCTTTTCAATCTGGCGGTGTCTGACATGCAGGAGTCACTGCAGTCAAATGGGAAGTTATCTAAAGGAACTCCTTAGGAAATATTTGTCACAATAAACAGGTGTTAGGCACTAGATTTTAACACCCAACACAGAGAATATTGTATTTTCTCCCCCTTTGTGAGACACAGAATGGTATGATTAATATTCCATTCTGTCTTGTTAATGAATTACTCGCTGGCTGTACTGTTAATGGAAATAACCATTTTCCTAGATGCATTTCTAGACATAAATACCTTTGGGTGAATTTAGTACTTGTGACAGTAAAGAGCTGCTGGCACAAATCAAAAGCTGCAATAAAAATCATACAGAGTCTATGGTAACAAATTTGTGTAAAAACACTCTGGGCAGGCATATATATTATGTTGCCTTTAGGAACTGTCTGAGCTGTTCTTTCCGTAGGAGCTTACCAGTAAGGTTTTGTTTGCTTGTTTTATATGGCTCCACTTGTTAGCTCCTATATCAAACTGCAGTAAGTTATTTGGTGCTGACATCTAGGTTCCCTTGAGGATCCTTGTACCATATACTTCGAGCCCGAACAAAATACAAAATAACTTTTCACTAGTATGTTGCCAAAGTAGGTGCAGCTTTGTAGAACACGTTGATCTTTGTGACAACTAATTATAAAATAAGAAGGTGGGAATATTCCCAAATATATCACTGTGCTTTCTTCTGTATTTTATTCTTTCTTCTTTCCATTTCTGAATTTAGTCCTTTTTTTCTCCTTTTTTTCCTGTGCGACATCAATAGCATGTCATTGTTGAACCATGAAATTTCCCTAATTTGCATTCACCTCTTCTTGTTATCCTTCTACATCATGTTCTTACAGTGCACTTCTCTTCTGTATTGCTCTTTCCCTCTCATCTTTCAAAAATAACTTTTGTGTCCAAAGAATCATAACTCCCTTTCTTTAATTTATTCCATCCATCACTTGCTATATTTCCTGTGTTCTTTCAGATCCCTGTTTACACAAAACGCATAATACTTGATCGTATAAACAGCAGAAAGAAAAAAATATTGGTCAGAGCTGAAAATAAAGGATAAGCAGATCAAGTTCAGTGCTCATGTGGAAAGACTGGCATTTTCCATGTTCTCAGCAGCAAAGAGATTGAATATTCATTCCTTCTTCTAATTGTCTGATCCTGTTAGTATTATTCATTGGGAATATCCTGTTAGTATTGTTCAATCATTTTTAAAATTAATTTTCATTTTTACCAGAAAAGACCAAGTAAAAAATGACCCATTTGAAAAAAGCAGTTGGTGGTTTTGCTGGAGCTCTTATTACTCTGTATAGAGGCAGCAAAAATGTGCATTTTTCTTCCGTTTTTATTCCCTGTTGCTTATTAAATTCTGTGCTTAAATGGAGACACAGGAGTTGTCCATTGGTATGCGTCAGAAGCCTGGGTTATACAGAATTACACTTTTCTTTCTGATATTTAGGGATCTACTTTTCCCAAGAGAGTTTAAGTTGCAAAAAAAGGTAAAGGTATTTACCTAGAGAGGATTCCTGCCTGTCACAGCAGAGTTAACCTTGGCCAGTGAAGCCCACACACACTCCCCCCACACCCTGCACATTCTCATCTTTGCCCCACAAGCCTTAATGTTAGTGCAATTCCAGGTTCTAGTTGATGCCTTTATAATGAGATGGAACTTCAGAGAACACTTTTTTTTAATCAGTGAATCAATGGTAAGATAGTTTCAAAGTAAAAACTTGACCAGAAATTTATCCTGAAGTGGTTGGGCAGTTAAACTTGATGATGGTTGTAGGTCCCTTCCAACTGAACTATTCTATTTTATTCTAATCTATTCCCATATAATAAATATACATATATTTAAATATGTTTATTGCTTTCATTATCTATGATACATTGAATAAGTGTATGTAAACAATGTCTTATATTGGTTGTACTTTTCATTCATGACCCATATGGATTCTGCAGGAAGCACTGCACTTATAAACTTGATAAAAATACCATACTTGTCAAAATTACTGTCCTGGCTATGAGCTTTTAGAACAACATCTTAGTGAAGAAAATTATTAGTACTTGAACTGCACTGTACTTCTTTTTGTTGACTCTGTAGTGAAAACACATCTATGATGTTGCTCCTAATATAATAGTTTATAAAGTGCAATTTGTGTGCAAAATGCCAGTACTTAATGGCATGCGGGCGTTCTTTTTATTTTTTCCCTGAAAAAGACTGACAGCAAGATTTTGAATAGGAGGTGCCCTGTTTTCTGTATGATAGTAAAGCAGAAGTACAGATTACTTTGTTGATTTACCAGTATATAGAAAATCACGATGACAAGAACAAGGACCCTGTGGCCTATCCAACCAACCATATTATTTCCACTTTGTTCACTGTTGTCTGATAAATCCTCTTTTTAAGAGGTATAGAAAAGATTAATGTTCACATATCTTGTTTATCTTAATCTGTCCTTGGGTATGTAAAGATTGCTCTTTGCTTGGGTTGCAAAGGTTGTTTTGTTTTGCATTAGTTTTTTCTGCTTTGGCACTGGTATTTCATCATGATATAATGTTCTGTTCAGCACAGGAACTGTAGGCCGCCTGCTTCAGTTCTGGGTGAGCACAGCCTGTTTCAGAGACAGTCTATTCTAACATTGCCGTCAGATTGCATTGAAAATAATTATGTAACTGCCATTCCAAAAATAATGTAATCGAGAGACATCAATGAAGAACAACGTGGGAGGCAAATAAAGCTAGAGAGTAGCAATTCTGAAAATTTCCACAATCTTTCTTAAATACAGAACAGATGTTTGGTAAGAATGATGGAATGTTTGCTGAGACTTAAATATCTGAAGATAGATTTATTTGAGTTTTAAAATCTCTTTAGAGCTTCAGCTTCAGAATCATTCCACAGATTATGAACTCATCAGTGTTGTGCCACTTTTTCCCCAAATTTAACTGCTAGTGATGTGAGGAAATGTTACAGGTTTGTTGTTCCATGAGAAAGCTTTTATTTTTGGTAATTAGTCAAATAAATAATTTATTTGTGTTGAAGTTTTCATATTCGTAACATAATTTAGGAATTTTGATGTCTTGGTAATACCTTAATTTCACTGAAATGCAGTACAGTGTACTACCATAAATGCTTCAGAGCATTCATTTGGATGCCTTTCTATTTGTTTAATCTTTTAATATCTAGGAGGGTAAAATCTGATTCTGTGCAAAGGGTCAACAAAATTCTTCACTGAAGTTCTTGAAGAGCTGTGGACGGCTGTTCTCATTCTACATATTACAAGATTTGGTCTTTTTCAGTTGAAGCTGTGATTGTACATAAAAGAAGATATAACTCTTTTGGCCCTCCTGCATGTAGTCACAGCCATTCATTTAATTTTCTCCCTTGCTAGAGATTTTATACAGTTGTTCCACTTCAGCTATTTACCCACTGAGTAATGAGATCTACAAACCAGTTTGCCTATTTATATATATGTATATATCTATTAATATGCTTATATAAACAGTTTGTATATTTATATGTTATTTATATATATTTCTGTTTCATAAAATACATATTTTCCTTGATGGCAAAACTCATTGAAAAGATTGCTGCTGCTTTGCACCAATTTATCATTCATTTGTTTGTGTTGTGGTGACACATGTTTTTTCATGTAAAATCAAACTGATTTAAAAAAAACCCTCTGAATGGATGACGGTGTAAAGCTTTTGCATCTCACTGTGCTGCAGAGGGACTCCTCTGTAAGTGTCAGGTACTGTGCCTGATACCAGCTTGGGTAGTGCTTCTACAATGTTCATTACTGTGGGCTACGGAGAGAACCCAGACCATCAAACAGCCAAATAATAGGCAAGTATTTGAATTGTCTGAAAAGTTTTGGGGTTTTTTTTGAAGAAAATCATGTCATGTTGAAGGACACAGAAGGGAAAAAAATAGAGATTTTCTATTATATTTAGGGTTTTTTCAGTCATTAAAGTTCTGAAGGAAGTCTACAAACCTAGAACCAGATTGCCCAATGCTTAAACCAAGCTGTAGTTAACTGAATTTCTGAGGTAGAGTTTTTAGAAAGCTTGAAAGTTTTCTACCTTCCAATAAGATATTTTAGTGGATGATTAAAAGGGGTGAAAGCATAAGTGAGTCAAGAACATCAGATTTTGAAACGATTGTGGTCTTTTTGTCTCCGTGTTATGGATACTTTCCCACAGCACATGTTCACATCTTCAAAATGAAGCTAGACAAAACAGACCAAGGCTAAGCCAAAATGTTAAGTCAGATCCAAAAGAGGTCTGAGACTTTTACACCACAATGTTGTATTAATATTAGAGGCAAGAACTATTCTCTCCTTTGTATTTGTTCAGTTGTGAGAATCATGAAAGGCCAGTACTAGACAGTGGCTAGTTACACCTACTCTTATCTCACTGGAATTTTCCCCATTCTAGGGAATTCCCAAAAGTGGAGAAAGCGAGTTTTGTTCACTGATTCAAAGAGAACAGAATCAAAGCTAAACTCTAGAGCTTTACATTATATTACTTTTTATTAAGTCAGTTTTAAATTCAGTGTTTCTGCTGCTATATTCCTACCCCTGATCATCTTCACCTTTCTTCAGGAATTAAAAAAAATCTGAATGTTTCTTTTGGTACTATTTAAATGACAGTCATTTTAGGCATTTTTGGTGATATTTAGTCTAATGTAGAAATTCTCTCCCCCTCTGAGTTGCCTGATGAGAATATTGGTGGGGCTTTTTTAGAGAAAAATACTCATGTGCTTTTCAATTTTCCTTTCTCATGCTTGTAATTTCTCTGAAACATACTGATACTCTCTGCTTTTCAATATATCTGATCAGCTAAGTATACTGTACTACTTAAGCAAACCTTAGCAACAGAGCATTGTTTTCAACACAAAATAGTATCACATTCAAGTTCCAACTTTGGCTCAGGGCAGTCTGGCTGTACTGCTGCCAGCAGAGGCTCTTCTGCTCCTCCCTTCACAGGCCCACCTTGGCTGCTGTAGAATGAGTTGGATGAATTCACTGATCCAAATGAAAATGACCCTTTAAACAAAAATTTTTTGAAATAGGAAGTTCAGAAAGCAGTAAAAGCAGTGCTAGAGAAACAGTGGGGAAGTGCTGCTGAGAAGAGGGCATGGCTTCACATCAGTTTAAGCTGACAGTAATAGTCCATCTTTGTAGTTTTCACTTGTTGAAAACAATGAACAAACACTGGTTAAGTGTGAAGAATCAGAAGCAAGCCATGATTAATTTCAGGATTAATTTATGCAAATTCTGCTTAATATACATCTCTCGTTTTCCCCTTCTTCATTCTTTCGATCTCTGAATGTGATCTAGTTACTGCTTAGAGGGGAATTTTTTGAGGAAACCCAGAACACTGGGAAAGGTGCATTAATGATTCAGTACATTGTGCTTTCACCTCTGATTCAGAGCTTCAACGCAGTAGTAAAGGGTTCTGTTCTGGTTTTAAGGTCTGTCTGAAAATACAAATGCTAATCAGCTCTAGCCTCTAAGGAAACTCGTGGCACACACTGGAAGAGTGTTGAAGTTAGTGCAGTGGTTGAATTTTTATGTGTGTGCCTTTATTCATCCCAAACCTCTGAAACATAAGTGTATGTAAGATTCTTCATTTGTCACAGACAAATGTGGGCAGCATTCCTGTGTGCTTTACATTTAAATATTGTTTTGTAAAAACTCAGTTGAAATTCTGAGTGATTATATTCCTTACTTGTAATGTCCAAAGTAATTCAAGATGTTTCAGTCTGAACTTTCCTCTATAAATATGATTCAGTAGTACAGTGCACAATTTGCAAAACATACAGTAATTGTATTTTACTTAGAATGTGTTGGGAGTTTTCAAGTTCAGTTTGTGGTTGTTCATAAGACATAAGAGCTCAGTATCCTTTGCTCCATTTATCCTCTCAAAACTGAGCAGAATTTGTCATGTGAGCAAGGAGGAATCTATTGAATAGTAACTTAAATTGGGTTTTTCAGGTCAGTGTTTTCAAATTACGTCAAAAGTTGTAAACGGCTTTGCAAAACATTTTATGTAACAATTCTGAAAGCTCATGTGATATTTTTTCTAATTAACTTATTTAGCCTAGTTTTGGAGTAACATTAGCTGTTTCATCACTTTTTAGGCTATTTTGGGTATTCTTTGTGACACCATGAATAAGCCAAGAATTTATAGGGTTTCTTAATCATACAGATTACTCATCACTGCCTGCTCATAACAGAAGCTTGAAATGCTCATTAAAATTGTCTGATGTGAATCAAAAGTTAGTATAGTTGCAGAATTAAATGATGATAGAATACAATTATATTAGCAAAAAAACCTGTTTCATGAATACTGGTTTCAGTGAAAGTTCAAACTACAGGCTTATATATAGATCAGTACTCCCAATTTGTTTCATATGGAAAATAAGAACAGGCTTCTGGAATGGAGAATTGCTCTGGAATGATTGGCAATCATGCCTAAAATGAAATACGGTGAAGGGTTTGTTTGTAGGGAACTACAGGAACTTGCTGCATGTTCTTGCTTAGTCTGACTAGCTATAAATCACTCTTTCAACTTGATCCTTTGCCCTTTGCCTTGTACCTTTCCATCAAAGCGATAAAAAGGGTCATCTCCCTGTCTTCCACAAGCTGTTTAATTCCCACAGGCAGTTGTTATGCCATGCTGCTTGAAACACTGAGACCAAAATTCTCATCTCACCAAGCCTGTTTTTTCACCAGTGAAATTACGATGCTTCCACTGGAGTTGCATTTGATGCCAACATAAAAGAGAGAGGAATCAAGCCGTAGCCTGGCCACTGTTAAAACAACAATATTTATGGTTCAACATACTTCTTGAATATGAACTCTGAGCAGTGCTATTAGGAGATGTGTGCTGGAATCACGAAGATTGTTAATGTTTGCTTAAAAATATATTAACTTTTTGTGGAAGCAAATTCTATCTAGAATAAGCTATAATCTTTTTAAAAACCAGCTTAAGGAAGAAAAATGAATTGAGAATTGATGCCATTTTCATACTGCAGAATTTAAATGAGAAGACAGTGTGAGCTGCTGGATTAAGCTGATCTCTATTTTTGGTTTTGCCACTGGCTTCTTGACTGACCCAAGTCATGAAAAGGCAAAATGCCTTGACTAAGTTCCATACCCGCAAAACAGGAATAATGATGTTGTTCTGCTTTTTAAGGTGTAGTGAGATGTGTGGAAGAAAGGAACTATCCAAGAGCTGCTATTTGTACTTATTACCAAGGCTGGGTGAAACATCCTTCCTTACTGAATGGCACATAATTTTAGATGTGTATGTGCAGTACCCTGGCAGTGGCTGAAGAGGAGCTTCCTCAGCTGAGTTTTGTGGACTTTGGTCCACAACTGCCTCTACTTTGGTTTCCACTGGTGAAAAGGGTGATAAATTACAGATGTTACCATTAAGGAACATTGTTTATCTATTACTATTTTCGATACTCCTATTGTTGTGCCTTTTTCCCTGAAAGTGTACAGTTACTCACTGTTGGAAACAATTTCCTGGATGCTGCTGTGGGCAAACAGCTTTAACTTAGCTGTATTAGGATTTTAGCAATCCTTTCCATATATATACAAGGTAATAAGTATATTTTTAAAAAACTCTTGTATTTTTATTGAAAATGGTTTGAACATTTCCCAACAAAATGTTCCCAGCTCTGCATCTCTGGAAATGAGTGCTATGAGCTTTACATATGACTCTTCTGGAGTTTATCTGTGGCCGCCCACACAAAAGAAACCTGGTGTCTGTGTACACTATCCTCCCATTAAAATCTGGGGTGCTGTGTTAGTGAGTGTCTCTGTTAGTGAGTCTGCATCCCTACCTGCATTTTTTTGAAAATTGTAACTACTGATGAAGCACAGACCTTCCTTCACAGACAACTCCTTCAAAGCCAAAATCTTAATTTCTGGGAGTTTGGGACTTGTTTGACTTTGCTAGTTTCATTTTAGGTTTTCTTGACTTTCTAATGATCCTAAACATTTGTCTGATGAAAGCTGAAATTGAAAATTAGAGGGAGGAAAAAAATGTTTGCTTTTTCCTGAGAATTTTCAGTAAATTAGGCTGTGCTCTGTCATTAGTTCTGTAAGATTCTGCAAACACCCATATGCCCCAGAAGGTGCAGCATAAGCTCAAGAAGTAATATACACATACTCTTCATATCCTTTCAAAAAACAATCTGTAGTGATTGCCTAATGCAGAAGCATTTAAAGATCATCCAGTTGTAACCTCTTCTGCCATGAGCAGGGACACTTCCCATTAGACCAGGCTGCTCTAGGGCTTATCTAACCTGGCCCTGAACACTGCCAAGGTTGGAGCATCCACAGCGTCCCTGGGCAGCCTATTCCAGTGTTTCACCACTCTCACAGTGAGTAATTTCTTCCTAGTATCTAAACTTTTATTCTGAATTGGAAGGTTCGCAATTTTCAAAGAATCACAGAATGGTTGAAGTTGGAAGGGATGACAGTGGATCATCTGTTCCAAGCTCCTTGCTCAAGCGGAGTTATCCTAGAGCACATGATACAGGATTGCCTCCAGGCAGTTCTTGAATATCTCCAGTGGAGACTCTCGCTCAGTCACTTGCACCGTAAAGAAGTTCGTCGTGTTCAGGTGGAACTTCCTGTGCATCAGTTTCTGCCCATTGCTTCCTCTCCTATTGCTCAGCACCACTGAGCAGAGCCTGGCTCCATCCTCTTAGCACCCTCCTTCAGATACTGACAAAAATTGATGAGGTCCCATCTCAGTTGCATCTTCTCAAGGCTGAATAGGCTCAGCACCCTCAGCCTTTCCTCATAAGAGAGATGCTTCAGTCCCTTAATCATCTCTGTTGCCCTCAGCTGGATCCGCTCCAGGGGATCCATGTCTCCCTTGTCCTGAGGAGCCCAGAACTCAGCTTTTGAATTTTGAAGCTGCTGTGAGATTTATTGGTAAAATGATATTATAAATTGACAAACGGAGCTGAAGTTAATCTCTTAATCATAAGGGTGGATTCTTCTGCATTCTTTGAGACTCCTATTCCCCATGCTCCCTTTCTATCCTGCAGACTTCTGGAAACTGTCTGGGGTAACTGTTGTTGACTGAGCATGTTGTTAGTACATCATAAAATGCCTTCCCTCCCCATGTGTTGTGACCTTTTTTGTTGCGTAAGAGATTTAAAAATTACATTTTTAGGCCTTGTACCTGGAGTGCATGGCTTGAGGAGGCAGAAATTTTGGTTATCTGAGTTTTGGAAATGCATCTTTGAGTTACGTATTTTAATAGAAATGACACAAGTCAGGTAGTCTTTGCATTCTGAGAAATTCTTCCATACAGACTCAGTGGTGTCTTTTATTCCTTTCAGTTTTTATTGGAGATAGCAAAGCATCTGGTAGGGTTAACAAAACTGCAGTTTTGTTTTGTTTTGTTTTTTTCCAAAATGGAAATGAAACCAGAATACACTCCTGATGGCTTTCGGCTTGTATTAGTGCATCTGGTTCTGGGCACCCATCTGCAGAAGGATGTAAATGTAATTGGACTGCATTCAAGGAAAAACAAAATGCTGAGAAGTTGTAAAGCTTGATTTGTAAGAGAAAAACTTAAAAAAGAAAAATGTTAAATATGGACAGTGTGGCTGCATGACAGCAGAGGAGAGGCAGGTTTTGGTAACAGTTACAGTTCTGAGGGGTGTGAACACCAACAGAGTGAAAAATTACTTAAGGATAGTTTAAGAAGGTATAATTAGATGTAATGGAATGAAATGAACTATATGTAAACTTGAGCCTAATGTTACAGTAAAAAGACCCCATGAACAGTGAGATCTATAGATTTATGGTTTATCTGTATTGAGTTAGCATTGAGGAATCCCAGTCAGGGATCAGGTGCTTCTTCTGTAGAAACATCAAACATGAACAAAAGAAATGTGGTCCCTCTTGTGAGGGGACAAGAAACTTGACTGGGTGGCATATAAGGAATAAACTAGTGGGATGTGGAGTAGAACCCTAAAAGGTCTTTTGAGTATTTCTCAGTCTTATTGGCTGACTGTTGAGCAATTCAGGATTATAACAATGTAACTCTTATTTTGAAGAGGCTTGTTATCTTCAGTTGCTAATGTATGTAAATACTGCTTTAATTTGGAACAGCCTTACTACGCGATTGCCAAAAGCTGGGGAAACTATCCTTGGACATAAGTTTTTCATTGGTTTTGGTGGGAAAGGAGCCAACCAGTGTGTCCAGTCTGCTCGACTTGGAGCCAAGACCTTGCTCATCTGCAAGGTAAGCACTGACTTGCTCTTCGATTACAGCTGAAGTGAATGTTCATGCAAATTACAGTAAACTTTTCGGTCACTTACGAAAAACCTTTTGATATGTTCTTAGCTTTTTGAAATCTCTCTTTAATTCTCTTTTCTTTTTTCTTATTTCAGCTATAAATTTAAGCATGGAGGAGGCTGTTTAAGAGCACTGCCAGAACCAAAGACTAGTTGGCTACAGATCTGACAGAAGTTGCACGTAGAGAAGGCTTGCAAAACTTAGGTTGATATACCATGAAAAAGAGAATTGGGAAGAGTTAGAGACATTCAAAATTTAAGAAACCTTGATTAGGCCCTCCTCTTTATGTTCCCCACTGTTAGATCAATCAGCACTTCGTTGATGGTATTCAGGTGCTAGAAGCTGGTCACTCTGAAATTTACTTTGTAGGGGATTAAAAACCAGACACTGACAAGCCAGTGACAAATTTGAGAAGGAATCCCTAACTTAGTGCTTTGAGGTTTGAATCATTATCTCATTACTTGAGATTAGGATAAGGTGTTCATATCAGAATTCTAGCACTTTTGTGTGCTATGGGACATTTTTGCCTACTTTCCTGAAAGATTTGATATGCTGTAGCTCTAAAGAGTTGCTCACAGACCATTGGGCAGATTCAAGTTGGCAGATGCTATATTCTTAAAATGCTTTTCTTTGATTTTTGTCATTAAACATTATAAGTTTTGAGTGATCATTACTACGGTTAAGATCAAATTTTTTCTCTCTGTAGCTTTATTGTCTATCCTGTGCTAACTGTAGATGAAACTTCAAATTGACTGGACATACTCTGTTTTTTGCCATAGGTGGGGAGGATGCTAAATTTGTTGGATCATTGTCTGTCAAGCATTTTTTGAGAAGTACTGGAAACATCTCAAGGAAGCCCTCCTCACTGTTTTTTCAATTCAATATTTAGACTAAACAATGTTAGCTATAAATTTAAATTACACCTGAAAGCATTTCTGTGGGTTATTATCACTAGTTGTTCTACAGTGTGGGGTTGTGGGTTTTTTTGGCAGCGTTTGCACTTCTGTCATATTGTGTATATTTGATCATCTTTGCATTCAAGAATGATCAGATTCAAGTACAAGATGAACTGGCAGTGAATTCCCTACTAACATTTTCTGCTAAATGTTAAAGATTTTTTTTCCATTGCAAGTGTGAATTTTGCTTTTTTTTTTTGCTTTTTTTTTTTTGATGGTCTAGCCTTTGCTAAGTGCAGTGGACACATACACATTCATAATAAAATTTAGTAGCAACTAGATTTTCTAAGTACTTTTCAAAAACGTATTTCTGTTATTTCAATAAAACCGAGTCTTCTTTCTGTCTTTGTCTTTCTGTCTTTCTGTCTTTCTGTCTTTCTTTCTTTCTTTCTTTCTTTCTGTCCTTCTGTCTTTCTGTCTTTCTTTCTCTCTCTTTCTCTTCTTCTCTTTCTTTCTGTTGCATCTTTGTTGGAGAAAATGTTAGCTTTTTTTTTAGTTTGAAAGTTATTATTTAGTTTTTAAAAGTTGCACTTTATAACCTCACAAAATACATCTCATCTCATAGAAGCCTCATATTCAGTCTCATATCTGCATAGGTTAATGAGATATAGTATAAAATGTCTCGCTGAATAAACTAAGAAGAATCTGGCAATAATGAGCTTCTACAATTAAATTATTTTTACTGCAACAAGTAATCTTAAGTATTTGGTGGTTTTTTAAGCTGGATTGCCCCTCACACACATACTCTGTGCTCAGTAATGTGCTGCTGTTTTGGTCATATTTCCCAACATTTTTTTATCCAGGATAGGTGCAACAATTGCTTCTACAATTTGAAGTTCAGAAAATGGAATCACTGTTGATACTAGGGGGACATTCCGTTGGAATGTGGCATCCTTTTAGTAGTAGTGTAATTTAGACAGAGGATGTCCTCAACAAGAGTAGAGATAGACAGATCAAGTGACAAGGGATTCTTCATACCTCAGAGCTTTAAAGCACAAGACCCAGTGACTGGTGAGGATTTGAGAGAGAGAGAATTATAATGGCTTACAGTTGTGACTAGAGATGCCACAGAGTGCCTTGGAATTTAATGTAAAAATTGTAAAAAATGTTTAAAAATTGAGTTTAAGTAGTGGAAATGCAAACAGTGTTTTTCTTCCTGCCTGGATGTCTCTGCAAGTGGCCACTGTTAGTCTCAGTTACTGATATGTGTCACAGTAGCAGTCAAGTTGCTCCATACTGTAAAACAATGTATTGATGGAATAGTTACAGAGAAATGTAGTGGATTCCTTTCAGGGTTCTAAAGGATCTAAGCAAATAAATTAATTGCTCAGGTTCATACAAGAACACTGTTGCAGTACGGAGATATTAACATTGTTCTAGAGAGATTCCAAACTCCCAAACTATTGTCTTTCTTTTTGTCATGACCAATCAAAAAAAAAAAATCTGTTAGGCATCCTAGAGTAAGATGGTGGTCTGAAAGACATTGTATGTGCTGAGAAAGGTCCTGCTTTACTTCTGACAAACAATTTGGAATGATCTTCACCGGACATTGCTGGTATTGCATATGCTAAATTCTGTTAAAGCCATGGCTGCATTTGATTCTTACCTAGGAACAAGAAGTATTGTATTACCATGTTGTATAGCCTTTTCTTTTTAAATGATCCATAAGCCAAATTAAAGTTAAAGTGCTGTAAGATAAATTCTCACTTTGTTGTATGAATATAGCTGTATCTCAGATGCAGCCCAAAATATGATGGATATCTTCAATTGTTTTTTTCCTTTTGTATTACCATCTTATGCTTGTCTTTAGCACCTGTTTAATTCTCTAATAATGAAAAAGAGTAAACACTCTAAATAAAAAAGAACATATAAAATAAACAAAAACCATCAAGAGGTACATGCTTTTTGTTGTAAGTAATTTTCAGGTACAGATGACTTTGATTCTTAAGCTGCTAGAATTCTAGCTGCTATGATGCCAACCAGCTCCCTAGCTGCATGTGGAAAACATGGTCAAAACCAGGGAAAACCCAGACTGAAGAATACTGATGTAATTCCACTTATTCTGATATGCAAACTGTGTGACAATAATGCTTGTACGAATGGCTTTTGTTTTTAAGAGCTCAAGAAAGAAGAAATGCTATTTCAGCACTTAACAGTGTTCTATGGTCAGCAGACTAAGACATTTACTTTTCTGTTTATCCAGTAGTCCATCTAGCAGAGTCTGTGCAAAAGCAGAAAATATTTAAGACAGAGTTATATAATTTGACATGGTCAGTAAATATGCCTTTTATCTAAACTAAGTCTGATGCCCAATAGTCATCTTCCTTGGGGGTAAAGCCTGAATGGAAAGATAAAGTCCTTCAAATGCTCTAGGATTAACTGGCTTGAATGCTGATGAACTAACATGGAAAAAAGTTTCCAGAGGAAAACGACCTCCATGGACACCCCTTGGAGGGCTTCCCTCCAGCACTGAGATGTCTTACTGTGAGCAAAAGTACCATGGCTGCTCTCGGCTTTTTTGACAGTTGAAGAGTGAGGGATGCTTGTCTGTCAGTCATGTAGGATCCAGAGTTGAAGGAAAGAAGTTTCAGTTGAGCTTTTGGAAGAGGGTTATGAAATCATTTGTTGCTGAATTAACTGAGCAGATCGTGAGATTTGTTGTAGAAGAGCCATAGTAGCAAGGAAGGGAGAAGGTGATACCATCGGGTGGAATGTATTCCAGAGCACAGCTGTTATGCTGCAGAGGTGAGCACAACTCAGGTTTAAATTGCAGGTGGCTGCAGTCATCCAGCCTAAAGCAGTCAGAAGATGCAGCTTCTGACAACCCGCCCTGTCTGGGAAACAGGGAGTAGTCAGAAATATAGAAATACTCTAATATGCAAATAATGAGTAACACAGTGACCCAAGAAAATGTTGGGTTGTTTGGGGTTTTTTCTATGTGCTAGAGGAATGTTCCATCTGGTTAGACTATTCTGACCTTCATTACTGTCCTGCTGAAAGACTGGGACTATCCTTAATAATGCTTTAGAAAAAACCCTTATAGATGTTGGAGGAAATGGAATTTTCAAGTCATGGTTATGCAGTCAAATATGTGAGGAGAAGGCTCATCCATCTGTGACACTTTAAATTTTAGAATTCTGAATCATAGTGTTCAGTTCTTGTGATCACTAGCTGGTACTCAGGCCTTCTCCAAGCTTTCTGAAGGACTGAGCTCATAAATAGACAAATTTCTAACAACAGCCAGTAGAGGCAGCTGCTTTATGCTTCTAGTAACCAAGTACACCATTAGCTATGTTGTGCTGTTTTATAAGAAGATGGGTAATTGGTTGGGGCTCCTCTAGACCCATAACCGGGATCTCAAGTTGACTTCTAATCTGAAAGATGTCTCTTTTTTCCTCTTGCAAAAATACTTCCTGTAGCACTGGTTAGTCTTTGATACTGCTCAGATACACAACTCGTTCTTAGAATTGGGAGCACATGCTATACATGCTGAAGACAGGCTAAAAGTGGTGAATCAAAAGCTTTGTTGGCTTTATAAATATATTTTAAATGCTAGCCTGATATTAAGTGAGTTAAACTATCTTTTTCTCCATATACCTCATCGCCTTTGTTCAACTTGTGTAATGTAACAAAAAGAAATTTATATTAGTCTGAATAAACAGCAAGCAGAATTGTTTTCAGCTAAAAAGATTAATGGAACTGAAATTACAAGCTTTTAACTTGCTGTTAGAAAAACAATAGACCGTAGCTTGAGTCCCTAATTCAACTTGATCTGCTGTTGCTTGATAATGCAAACAAAAAATGTCGAATTTCTAAACAGTACATTTAGTACTGAGAATTGTAGAAATTGGTAATGCTGTGTTTATCATCACTGTCTATCCCATAGACACAGTTTGATATTTTTCCACCAAGGAAACTTGAGGTAGAAAATTCAGAAGACAAACTGCAATTAAGAAGGACACCAGAACTGATGTCAGTGCTTTCAATTCAAAGCTGAATAATGCAGTACATGTCCAGATTTTAAAATCCCCAGAAGTCTCAGTGTCAAAGGAGCACAGGGATTGTTTGAAGATGAAACTTGAATGTAGCAACATGGTTGTTTGTAACAGAGGAGGAGAAAACTGCAGAACACTGTTCTTATTGTTTGCTGATACTATTAATAGATGCTTACTATTATTTCTTAATTTATTATTTGTTGATTAATAAGGCAAAGGGCTTCAGGACTAAAAGTGTTATATTTAAATTATATTAGAGCATTTGGTTGTCTAAAGATGGTCTATCTACCCTCTCACCTTTCTGTAAAGGAAACCTATTCTTTTATCTTTTATATAGGTTGGGAAGGATTCCTTTGGCAATGATTATGTTGATAATTTGAAGAAGAATGGTATTTCTACAGGTACAATTTTACTTTAAATAAACTTTTTGTATTATTTTTAAACTTTAAAAACTGGTAGTGCAGGATATTTTTTTTTTTTTTTTTTGCCTTACTGGATATGCTTTACCACTCAGACCTGTGAATAACCATTTTGGTGCAGCTGGCAAGAATGAATGAATATGAGAGAGAATCTGGGGACTTCTGAAATCAGCTGTACCTCTAAAAATAAAATGCAGTGTTATTACCTTTAAACCTCAGATGATTGCATCAGTGCAAGTCACTTGAAGATAACTTGCTGTTATGCAATTGTTTAGTCTGACATTAATGGTGATAATGCCTGGTGAGAAACTGAAAAATTCAGTCTGATTATTCATTCTCGGCTTTACGTTGTCAGAGGAGGGATGGAGTGGAAATTCAATGGTAAATGCAGAACATTTCACCTGTGCTTTGTGAACTGACCCGTGCAATAATTTCAGAGACTGCAGCTGATGTTAGCATACATACAAGCAAAAATCAATGTTAAAAGGCTTTCAGAAAAAGGGAAGATTAAGCATCCACAATATTCTATTATCTTTGCACCTTTGTAAAACCAATTCCCTCTCTACTGTGCACTGCTTAACTACATGATCACATTTTTGTCTGCACGACTCTTGTCTCCTTCGGGGTGGACAAGGATGGACAGATGTAATCACTAAGTGGCAATTCAATATTCTGTTTATCTCTTCTGTTTAATGTGCATCCATAAGCTAATCTATTGCATTATTCAAATTCTGCCTTAAAGACAAAACTATCAGTATTTTGTGGGCTTTTTAATTATGCTTATCAGTGTAGCATCTAAATATTTCACAAATGTATATACAAGTTTATTCATTGTGTATCTTTCAACTTAGGCAAGAAACCAAGCAAGGATACCATAAAAACAGTGTCTGTTAGTGTACGGTTCTGAATGTCTCCAAAGCATGCCTACCTCGTGTCTTTGATCGTGTAAATAAAGCAATTATAATGCATAGCACTTAATGAAAATGCATATGCCACAAAGAACCTTAATGTTTTCTGATTTAAATGATTGATATTGCAATCTTAACATGAATTTTTAAATAATCTTTATAGCAGCAAAAGAAAAGTGTAGGGAAAAAAATTCAGAAACTCCATCATATTGGAGTTCATTGATACCTAGGTAGATCAGTTGAAGGGTTGGACCGTTTAGGTCCAAGGTACCAGTTTCTGCTGGTTGAGTTAAAAATATCTCAGAATGGTGTTTGATTGTCAGCTCCTACATTGATGAGCCGGAGAAAAGCAAGATATGTTACTGGTGAGGCCGATCCAAGATCTTAACTTGTATTCCAAGATCTGGAGGCAAGGGCGATTCAATGAGCTTTTTGCTCAAGATGGTCTTAATTCAGTCATGGGCTTTTCATCCTGGTTTAATCCTTTTCTTGCATGTCCTTGTTGTTGTACTTAAGGATACTGGGTACTGGATGAAAATCCCTGGTGTAATGCCAGTTCTGCCAGCTCTCATATCTTGGGTCCTTGTTGTGTGTCTTCTTTATGTTGCTCTTCTGTTTAGTAGCATATCAGCATGCCCCTTTTCTTTCCAATTCCAGTCTGTTTTGTAATTTTCCCCTTTCCGTGTCTTCTTGTCTTCCACAACCAACCAGCTGCCAGTGCCACTCAGACCATTTATATTTTTATTGATTTGTTTCACACATTTGAACCGGGAAACCTGCTGCTCATGCTGCAAGAGCATTGAGAGTACAGAAGACACATTCTCTGCTTTCAATTCCAGTGTGCAAACAATTCATGGTGAATAGAAGCTATAATTGCAAGGGAAGTTCTGCTCTGACCCTGGTAACTCTGAGCTAGACAAGGGTACCTCCAGGGCAAGTACCTGCAAGACTTTAGCAAAACCAAATGAGCATGATGGAAGTTGTTTTTTCAGCTTTGTTCAACTTGGAGCAGATTGTTAAACTGTCCACAAAGGCACATCTTGAGAAAGAAGCCCACTTTTGCCCAGCATCAAGTCCATATTCTAAAATGTTAGAACACCAGAGCTCCTTAAACAAAAGGTTACCAGAATTTGTCTCACATGGAATAGTAGATTTTTCTCAAATACAGTTCTTGGGGAAGAAAAAAGAAACCCTCAACTTCTTGGTCATTTTTCTGCTGCAGTGCTACTGGTTTCTACTACCAGTTTCCTACCACTGGTTGGTATTTGGTAAATTTGCTGTCAGCTGAAAACAGGTTCTTATAGTAGTAAATATGGAACAATCTTACTAACAGACAGTGCTGCCAGCATCATGTTAATTTCTCTGAACAGTAATCCAAAGAGGAAACATATAACCCCACCGCTGCCTTCACAGCACTTGTTAATATTACTGCTGAAATGCAAATCTACACAGAATGAGATGCTGGGTTGTTTTAATATTTTTGTTTTTCTTTAGCCTTGACTGTATTGTTTCATTGGATAAAAGAAATACTTCCAAGTACGAGTAGAGTGCCTGAGAGGGCTGTATAAATAACATGCTTTCTGTAAAGCAGAGATGTAGCCAAATTAAAGAATGTTGGACTCGTATTTCTGTTTTGTGGGTGTAAATTAACACTTTTTGTTGTTGTTAGCTTCTCTGGCATTGTTGCACATGAAAGAGTAATTAGCATTTTTAAATTGCTGGAGGTTATGGGTTCATTTTAGATTTAATTCAATTAAACTGTGTCACATGCTATTGGTTGAAAGTAATGTATTGAACTAGTGCATGCTCTAACTTTTCCCTTTCTTAGCATTTGTAGGTCAAACTACAGATGCTGCTACTGGAACTGCTTCAGTAATTGTCAACAGTGAAGGTACATATTTCTGTTCTGAATTGTCTTCTTTGTTATGCCTTTACAGCCATAAAAGAAGCTTTCGCCTTGTCCCTGTTAGTTGTGGAAATTTTTTTTCTACATTTTTTTCATTTTTTTCAAGATTTTATTCACACTTCATTGCACTTCTTAGGTGCCTAAAAGCAGCAGAATCAGATGCTTAAATTAGCAGTGTGATAGCCATAATTCAATCAGCCAGCTGATCTATCTAGTTTTACATTTCCTGAACACACGGTGTACTAGAAGGTTAAAGCTCTCCTTTTCCACTACAATTTACCCATCACTTTTACTATAGAATCATTTAGGTTGAAAAAGACCTTTTAAGACCACTGAGTCCAACCACTAACCCAGCACTGCCAAGTCTACCACTAAACCATCTACCTGATGCCACATCTCCGTGTCTTTTCAATACCTCTTGGGCTGGTGACTCAACCACTTCCCTGTGCCTCATATTCCATTGCTTGACAACCGTTTTAGTGAAGAAATTTTTCCTGATATCCAATCTTAAGTCTCCCCTGGTATAACTTGAGGCCACATCCTCTGGTCCTGTGAGGGAAGGGTTTGCCTCCTCAGGACACCAAGTCGTCATGCCCTCAATCAGGAAAAGGAATTGTCCTCAGTGTAAGTAGAAACATTTCTGTTGATCTTGTAATTTTACCATAAATCTTGATTTCAAGTTGCATCTGCAGTGATTACACAGTGAAATGGCCTAATTTTTTTCCATGTTAGTTTTCCTTAGCCTGTGCCTCATTTTGCAGGGGAAGAAATAAAGATTTGGCTTGTTTTCATATTCTTTTTCAAGACTGCTAAACCATCCTCAGAAAGCTTTATATCTTTTCCTCAAGCATAATTTAATCAGCCAGCTGGTCTACCTGGTTTTATATTGTCCTGAACACACAGTATGTTAGAAGGTTAAAGCTCTCCTTTCCTACAACTTACCCATCACTTTTACTATAGAATCATTTAGGTTGAAAAAGACCTTTAAGGTCACCAAGTGCAACCATTAACCCAGCGCTGCCAAGTCCACCACTAAACCATCTACCTGAGTGCCTTGTCTTTTCAAGCTACTTCTTCAAGCTACTGAGAGCCCTTAAAAGAAGTGTGACTGGATCAAAATATAGAGCTCAGGACTGATAATGTTTATGCAAACACAACAAATTAAGTGTGATTGTGTTAGTTCACTTTTGGAGTTGCTAAGAGGCTTCATTTGAACAGTTACCACAGCTTAGCTGACACATCAACTTAACAAGCTTCTATGTAACCTGATGGTTGTACATTGTGCTACAGCTCAAAATGGGAAAGGAAACATAACTACTCACGCAGCAAAACTGGGAAGGAACTGTGACTAAAGGCAAGCCTATACAGGAATATTCAGAAAAATTAGGCAAATTAGTTGGAGATGTGAGTTTAATTTTCCCTAAGTAAGATTAATCCAAGCCTTGCATGACAGCTCTAATTCAGAAATAAGGTAACACTAATATATTGGATAACCTGGATACCTGCCTGTTAACTTCCAGCTCCTTCTTGGTTTGGATCAGCAGGTAGACTACACAGCAACTCTTGACACTTATTTCTTATGCTGCCTACAGTCATTATGGCCATTGTAAATAGGAGGGACAGTGGGAATCCAGTAGCGGTCCTGGGCCTCAGTGTTTTGTACGTGTTTTGCACTAGGCTTGCTGTCCAGAACACTTGAATAAGAAGCAGTCTTACTATTTCCCAATTCATATGCATGGCCAGCTAAGATAAAAACAGTCTAAACTTGAATGAACAGAGGATGACCTGTTAAAATTTTACCACCAAGAATTTTTCTGAAGGATAAGGAAAAAAACAGTATTGTGGATGTAAAACCTTTATAAGCACTAGGAAAGGGAAATGGATTGTTCAGGGCCACAAGGTTCACAGTGGTCTATCTTATGTGTTAGTGTCAGTGTGAAGGGTATATGACAGTCTTGTGATTCACACAGTGACATGAATAATGCATAATGTCATGTAGTTTGTGCCTCCAAGTAACTGAAAAATCGTATGCTAAGTTAGTACTGGCCTCAAATTTAATATAAAATCTAGTAGAAGAGCAAACCTGGTCAGAACTATGCTCTAAAGCAAACAGATGCACAGAATTGGTAATGGTTCTCGTTGTTACTTCTCTCAAAAACCATCTGGCGCCTGAATTGAGTAAATTGCAGTAAAATAGCAGTACTTATGTGCTTTGCTGTTGCAAGAGACATTTTGGTTTTTTTCTGTAGAAACCTGGCTGATTTGACCTAAACAGGCTTTACAGCAGTTTTCAAAGGGCTTGTCTACACATGCATGTTTTACTGCAGTGGCTGTGCTGGCTTAGATGAAACACCACAGCGTTCGGTGGACTGATGTAAAGTAATTTCTGCTAGTTCAAATAATACCTAAAAGGGAAGCATTTTTAATTGGGGTTGGTGATGGTGTTCTGTGTTAAGATGGGGGACAAATAAAAAACATAGCCATGACCTCTTTAAATTGACAAGTTTTCATTGCCATATTGTCACACACCTAACCTACCCTTCTTACCAATTCTTTGCAAGCACTGATACTTGGGAAAAATACCAACTCAAACCAACTGAGAAAAATTACAGGGAGAAGTAGGAGATATGCAAGTAGAAGGTGTATGAGACTGAAGGCAGAGCAAAAGAAGGCTGTAGAGAGCACAGTCAGACAAATCTCTGAAGCAAATCTTCCCTGATGTTACCTCTGACTGTTTAACTGGTGCTGCAGAATTTCCAGGAAGTTTTTGGGTGGTTACTGAATTGCACAAGTATAACTCACCTGCTATGCTAATTGACAAAGTGCTAAAAATTTGAAAATTATCAGGCACATTTGATACTCTCAAAGTTGTTTATATTCTGGGACAATACAGTATAGTTTCAATAAAAGACAGAGAGGTTCAATCTCTGCTTTAATCCAAAATGATGGAGAGATGTTTAATAAGTTTATAGAGCTGCACTGAAAAATGTGCAGCCCAGAGATGCTGCAAAGGTTCCCTCTGGACTGATCTCAGAAATCTGTGCAGAAATATTTCTGGGATCTTGTCTTCCTTTCAGTTGTTCTTTTTTATGCTACTGCCTTTTCAGAAAATTTTGACTAAACACAAGCTTCAGTATACCAGGACCCTGTACACTTCAAATCTGTGTTTTCTCTCTGTCTAAGTTTGAAAGACAGGTGTCTGCTTAAGGAAGGCAGCAGCCTCCCTTGGAATGGAAAAATGCCACTCCTCTCCCTCCAAGTGTATAATTTTGAAATTAAGG
>VYXC01011371.1:2194-16062 GCA_013397175.1 Platysteira castanea
CCACCCTGCCTGGCAGGTGCCAGGTCAGACCCTGACTGCCAGCTTAAACCAGTGTTTGCTGTATTATTGTTTTTTTATATATATATTTATATATATATTTTAGTAAAAGAACTGTTATTCCTATCCCCCATATCTTTGCCTGAAAGCCCCTTAATTTCAAAATGATAAAATTTGGAGGGAGGGGAGTTGCATTTTTCCATTCCAAGGGAGGCTGCTGCCCTCCTTAAGCAGACACCTGGCTTTCAAACTTAGACACACAGGAAAGAATTCCTCCCTCAGACCATCCCTCAGTCCCGGGGATTCCGCTGGCTCTTATCTCCAGATGCAGCAGCACAGATCAGGGCTGGTGAGGAAAGATGAGAGAGGTGGGGAAAGTAATGATGGTTAAACCCCCAACCCTCCCGGGAGCCCCTTTTTTGCAGCAGGGTCTGCCCAGCCTGAAGCCCTCGGTGTGGTTGGAATCAGCTGCGTGCTGGAAACTTTTATTTTCCATGGAAAAAAGTGGAACTCGACCACGTGGAGCAGGGAAACAAAGGTGTCACATCTTCCAAAGCCTCAAGAGGTTTTGGTGGATCTCGCTGGACTGTGGACTCTCCTACAACTCTGGAAAACCCTAAAATCCACTTCTTACCTCTCTCCCTCACCTTAAAAATGGGGATAAAACCCCTCTTGTTTTCCTAAATAGCCGTTTTAAAAATTATCTAGGCATTATGCACATTTTTTGGACACATTATATTCACTTTGGAATTCTCTCATTGCCTCACTGTCCAAATCTCCTGAATCCCATTCAAATGGAGGAAATAAAACTGGAAATGACAGAGGGAACAGCCCTAGAACAATCTGCTTTGATATTTAACTGACCTTTTAAGCTTCCCAAAAAGGCAGGGAGAGTATAATTAACTGGGATGGATCCCATCTGAACTTCCTCCAGCCAGTCCTCCTGCATCCAATTAAACACAACTTTTCCGTGTGGAGGTACAGTCGAGGAGAGATGGATGTGAAAAGTCACTCCGAAGGGTTTTCTGCCTGTTTTATAGGATCCCCTCCCAGAATTAGGACTTTTTAAATCCGGGAGACACCAGCACTGACAGAGCCCTGAGATTCCTGGTCCTGCATCTCCCAGGACAGCAAAAAAGCAGGAAAATAGCAAAGGAATCAGTGCATGGGCAATTCTGCATTGTAAAATATTGATGTGGTCTCTCCTGCCTATGGAAAAATCCCGAATTTCCACAAATAGATCGGTGGGATGTGATCTGACAGGTTATTTGGCTGAAAATTAATCCCATTAATTAGTGAGGACCAGGAATGTGTGGGCACTGCCACAATCCAGTGTTGGAACACTGTCGTCCTGTTTTTTGCTCAGCCTTCTGTTTTAACCTTGGAGTCAGAGAATTTCCACACAGTTTCATGTAAATAATGGCCAATGTTTATTTAACTGCATTTTCTGGTTTTCATTCCTTTTGTGATAAGAGAAAGTTTGATGAGCATCCTTTTTCTCCAGTGGGATGGAGGAGGAAGTGCCATGTCCTCCAATCCCTGGTGGAGTTGAGATTTCTATAAAACATGAGAAATGTAAATAAAGTCTCTTCTTTTTCCTCCCTTCTGCTGAACCTAGCAGGTGTCAGAGTTTCCTTTATTGTGCTTTTAGCAGCACAGAACACGGATACTTGATTTCCATGAGGATGGAAATCCCCAAGCCTTGCCTTGGTCCCGGAGGGATCCCAGCTGCCTGAAGGTGCTCCTGGGTTGTGTCTGCTCCTCCCAGATTTCTTCAGGAAATTCCAAATGGCTGGGGATACCCAATCCAAGATTAGCACCGTAAATCAGGCAGATATTATAGTTAATAAATAGATATTGTATTACATTGTTATATTATCAAATTGTTCAATCAGATTAATCCAGTCTCTCATGAGCAACAAAGGAGGATTAACTGTCTTCCAACATCCACACCCAAATTTCCCAGAGAGAACACAGTGGAAGCTGCCCACGTTTATCAAGGAAGCTCCAGGAGAGCTGGAGAGGGACTGGGGACAAGGGCTGGAGGGACAGGACACAGGGAATGGCTTCCACTGCCAGAGGGCAGGGATGGGTGGGAGATTGGGAAGGAATTCCTGGCTGGGAGGGTGAGGAGGGGCTGGGCTGGAATTCCCAGAGCAGCTGTGGCTGCCCCTGGATCCCTGGAATGTCCAAGGCCAGGTTGGACCGGGCTTGGATCCCCCTGGGACAGCAGAAGTTGTCCCTGCCCATCCAGGAATGATCCTTAAGGAATGATCCTTAAGAGGCCCCTTCCAGTCCAAACAATTCCAAGACACTGTGAAACTCATTTTTGGGAAGGAATCCCCAAATCTGGTTTTTTTTGGCCCCACAGAAATGTTCCGACAGGACATGGAGCACGAGATACTCAACAAATCCCTCACTTTAGGGCCTGAAATCTTCCCGAAAATCTCATTTAGCTTTTCCTGGGATGAAACCGAACTGGCAGGCAGTGCCTGTGTTATCCCAGCTTCCCAGAGGGAAGATTCCAACAAAACATCACGAGAACAGTGGAGTGCTGTAGCTGCCTGGGAAGGCTGTGGGAATTCCTTTGTCCGAGAGGTTTGGAAAACTCAGAGGTGGTTGTAGGGTGGTTCCTTTCCCAAATTTGGTGTAGGTGATCCTATTCTGCCTCCCTCATCCCATTTCCCTGGTTTTCTTTGGACAGATTTACCTCTCCCTTTGGAAAGTGATGTGCTCTGATCCAATATTTTGTCCATTAATTCCGATTTAGCTCCCTAAAATTGATGATAGCACCGGGGAGGGCACATCCCGAGCTCCATGCTCAGGTCTGGGCTTCCCAGCTTGGGAAAGACTTGGGAATGCTGGAGCAAGGCCAGCAAAGAGCCAAAATGGCTCAGGGAGAATCCATCACATGAAAAGAGGTTGGAAAACCTGGGAATTCAGCCTGGAGAAGGGAAAGTTCAGGGGGTTCTTATTAATTATAGAACAAGGAATAAAGAACGTGGAGTCAGATTTTATCCCGTTGTGAACAGTGAGGGGACAAGAGGCGTAAACTGAAACACGAAATTCCATCTGAACGTGGAATTTATTTATTTTTCACTGGGAAAGTGGTTGGATACCGGGCCGGAGTGCCCAGAGAGGCTGTGGAGTCCCCATTCTTGGAAATATCCAAACCCAACTGGACACAGCCTGAAACAACCCTTCCTTACTGACCCTGCTCTGATCTCATCAGAAATCGCCTGCCAACATCAAAAATTCCATATTTGGAATTGATGAGGAATGGTGGCTTGGACTTTTAAATTAGAGGGAATTCCAAGTAAGTTCTCAGCTCTCTGGAAGGCCGTAATTCCATTTGTTAGTCCCTGTTCATGTGTGTTCACTGCTCCTGCTAAAACTGGATTTGCTCACAAAAGTCCTGGGTTTTACAAATCCCTGTCCCTGTTGACAGAACCGCTTTTAATAACTGATAATCTGAAATGTTATCAATAAATTATTTGAATGCAACTGACATTTTTTCCATATAATATTTGGGATATTATATATATAAATTCTTTGACTTTGTCCCTTGAGCAGAACCTTTCCAGATCCTCATCTGGCATTCCTTTATTCCAGGACGTTGTTGTTCCTCTTGGGATTTCACTCTGGTTCATCGCTTCCCATCTTTAATTATTCCCCCTTTTTAATCCCAAACTCCTCCCAGTAAAGCTCCGTGTAAAACGCTTCAAAACCCATCGCCAGACGTGGATAAATCCAGGAACAAGCAGTACAAAACCTCAAGGAAAACAGAATTGTTTGGCTCTGGAATAATCTGCGGCTCTCCAATTGCGGTGTTTGAACGGCGAAATTCTCCTTACGATGGGAAAGTCTTGACCTCCCATTTTTGGAGTTGAAAATAAATCATCAGGGTTTGTGTCCTGGAAGAAAAAGAAATTGCAGAGCACTTAAAAAGGTGAATTTGTCAATCAGCTGAGTGAAACGAGTCACAAGTTTTACAAAAAGTGGGATGGGGATTATTAGTTTTAAATCCAAAGCAGGATCCAGCCCTAATGTCCTTCCTGCTCCTCAGTGGAGTTACAGGAAAACAACGTTTTTCGGGAGAGAGCTGCCAACTCAAAGTCATATTTTATACAAAAGTCATCCCCCGACAAACTGTGACCTTTAAAATGTTGTATAATTTTTTTACCAGGAGATGCAAACAGGTTTTTAATGTTAGAAGGGACAGTGAAGGAAGGGAAATCATTTTCTTCTTGTTTGTTGGAGGCAGAGGTTGTCCAAATGAAAACTCAGATATCTGGGGAGGGTTTAGGATTTCAGAGCCTGCAGAGGTGTTCAGAGAGCAATCTTAAAAAGATTTAAACTTCACAGGACTGATAATTCTGAGTTTATCACAAAAAAATCAGTCCGGAAACCGAGTCCTCAAGGTATCCAATCAATTCTTTGTCCCGGAGTTTTGATGATCAAGGATTTAGGTCATTCGCTGATGAGATAATTAAAAAATCACGAAGGTTGGGAAAGGCCTCCAAGATCATCAAGCCCAGCCTTTGACCAACTCCCGTGGTACCCACTGAGCCACAGGGTCCTGAAATCCACTGCAAAGCCCCATCTTTCCCTTTGCTCTGGAAAATTTGCTGGAAAATTGCCTCCAAAGTGGGTCCTGAGGCTTTCCCTGGTTCTGTATGGCCAAGTCTGTGTTTAGATTTTATGCAAGTCTGAGTAGATAAGTCAAAACCAAAAAAAGTGAAAAGGCCGGCTTTGTTTTCCATCTTTTTTCCTTGCAGGATTTTTTTGGGGGGTTGAATTCTTTAAGCTGTGCTGGGCAAGCAATGACCAGGAGCTGGATTAAATTCCATGTGTTTAAGGGAAGGTTTTGTTACCTGCTCTTTTCCCTGATCCTTTCTCCTGAGCAGTCCCACAAACTCAATTCTCAGCCGGCGTCTCCAGACCTTGACAGACGGACGCTGGCTGTTCCCAAATCCGTGTGTCCCAGGAGGGGACTGAACTGGAGCATCTTCCCACTGCCAGGATGGGATATTGGGAAGGAATTCCTGGCTGGGAGGGGCTGGGATGGAATTCCCAGAGCAGCTGTGGCTGCCCCTGGATCCCTGGCAGTGCCCAAGGCCAGGCTGGATGGGGTTTGGAGCACCTGGGACAGTGGGAGGTGTCCCTGCCCATGGAATGGGTGGCACTGGGATGAGCTTGAAGCTCCCTTCCAACTCAACCCATTCCATGATTCCATGATCCTGTGATCTCCCCCATCACCTCTTTGGATTTCCAAGGATTTTATTTTATTTTTAACACCAATCTGAAAGGACGAACCAATCCCTTCTCTTGTCATCCTCCATAATTTGCCATTCCCAGCATTTGGGAACACTCCAGGTGTCCCCACGGATCCGGCAGCAAAGTTCAGTGCTCCCACAAGGATGGAAGGATCCCATCAGGGCTGGAAGGCGACTGCCAAGTTCCAACTCTTATCAGCAAAGAAAACAAAAGACACGGCGGAGGAATTCCAGCTGCGATTCCTAAACCGCGTCCCAAAAAAACCCAAACTCCGTTTTACATCCTGAAGTTCTGGGGCAAACTTGGATCTCCCTGGTGGTGATCCCAGCTTATCTCAAGGTCCTTGTGCTCCGAGCCCAGGCCTAACCCTGACCCAACAGAACATTCCCAAAATGAGGGATGGGGGAGATTTCCCAGCTCTTTTCCCCTCACCATTTTTATTTATGGATAACTGTGAAGCCAAACCCTATAACCATGATTTTTCCTTGGATATTTTTGCCCCACCCTGTTGATAATAAAGCAGTTTCTGGCTGTGCCAGGTGCTGTTCAGACACAGAGTTAAGACAATTCTGCTCCTTAGACTTTCCGTAGGAAATCTCAGCTTCCCGCCTGGAAAATATGGAAATATAATTACCAGGCCAAAGTTTTTATACAATTAAAATAATGTAATTAAATCCCAGTGACTTTTGTTTCAATAAATACAAGAGTTTAATTTTATAAATGTCTCATTCCGGCCTTGTTAATGGAAGGTTTTCTATTTCCAGCTCCGAAAATATGTTTTAAAAATATATTTTCAGTTTAAAATAATCCTTTAGAATCAGAGCAACATCACCTTTGTCTCAAACCAAATAAGGATTTTCTGTTCATCAAGGATATTTTGGGATTTTTGAGATGCCTTCAGAGAAGGATATATTTTCATGTCTTATTCTCATCGGATGGAAAAACAAAATATTTTTTTTCCCCTTTTATTCTAAATAGGAATATGCTGACTTTCCTCTATTGAATTAACTCTATTGATATTGATCTCTATCTATATCGATTTATTGAAGGAATTATCGCTAATTAAAATTGATTTGTTGCTTAAAAATCCTTTATCCCAATATAATATCACCTGCTCCAGTGGAAATTATCCCTGTTCATGGCAGGGGGCTGGGATGAGGTGATCCTTCAGGTTTCTCCCAATCCAAACCATTTTAGGATTCCACGATCCTCTGGAAGCAAAGGAATGGGAATTCTATCACGTAACAGGAAGATAAATCAGACAACTTGACTTTTTAGCTCTTCCCAATGAAATATTGGAAATATTTGTGCTCTAGTGATAAAACTTGGGAGTGATCTCTGAAAATAGGGAGACATCACACAAATGGAACGATCTTTGAAAATGGGGAGACTCCAGGAAAACTGACTGCAGGAGGAAAAAAGGGCCTGAACTTGGCATAGACAGAGGGCATGGAAACCCAAGTGGGAGTTTTCAGGAATCCAGTGGGATTTTGGCGTGATGGGAGTGCCCAGGAAGAGCTGGCAGGGGAGGAGAGGCCCAGGGGCTGCTCAGGAGGGCGGGTGAGGCTGAGGTTTGGCTGCTCCAAAGGCACCCAGGGGCTGGGTGGAGCACGGAGAGTCTGGGAGAGGGTTGGGAATGGAGAGCATCCCAAACTTGGGAATTAGACTGTGGCAGCCCAGAGTGTCCCTCTGACTGTCCAGGGGGGTCTGGAGCCCCGCCAGGCAGTCTCGGAACTCGAGATGAAAGCCCAGAACTCTATGTTTGAGCCATGTCCTTGGAGAAAGCTGCCAACGTTGAGGGAAGAAATACAAAATAGAAAGAAAATNCTTTTGTTCTTGGTTGGCTGAAGGTGAAAGGGACCCGTCCACTTCCTTTCTGGGGGGGGAGCTGGCTTTCCTAGCTTGCGTGAATCCCAGAATTCCAGAATGGTTTGGGTGGGAAGGGACCTTCAGGATCATCCAGTGCCACTCCATGCTGTGGGCAGGGACAACTCCCACCATCCCAGGCTGCTCCAAGCCCCGTCCAACCTGGCCCTGGACACTTCCAGGGATGGCACATCCAAAATTTCTCTGGGCAGAGCTGTGGAAAGCCATCCAGACTGGAGGCCCATGGACTTTCTCCAGGATGCAGAGCTCATCCTGCTGCTCCTCCGGGCCTGGAAAAGCTCCCAAACCCTCGGGGATAATCCCGGGGTGTTGCAGCATTCCAGGTTCTGCTCTTCAAGCTCAGTTCCCTCTGATGCTCTTCCATGTCTTGTCCTCAGCTCCAGTCAGCTGCAAGCAATCAAAGCCTCGCTCCAGGATCAAGGAGAAGAGTTAAAATGTTCCGGGAGAAATTCCAGATGGAAATGGAAGGTTGGAGGGGAGAAAGGATTGTGGGGTTGACGTTGTACCTGCAGACCACGGGCGGGTTTAACTGGGCAGATACTACAAGGAACTGAACTTTCACATCGTGGTTGAAATGACTTTTTTTTAAACTCATTTTCCTTTTATTCCTCTTGCTGTTGCTCCATGAAAAGTTCAGGGAATGTTTCAAAAAGTATGTTGCTGTTTATTTATTTATCCATTTATTTCTTTTTTTCAGCGTACAAATCTTTCCCCATCACAAATCCAAACAAAAAAAGTTCTTTCAGTTCATTTTGTTTTATGTATTTCTGGATAGTCCTACATAAGTAAACCAATGCCAAATAAAGGGGAAAAAATCCATAAAAATAAACAACGTTGGCTCTCGTCGAGTGAAATCAAGATAATTATTTCCCAAAAGATATTTTGAAGAATTCAAACTTTCCCCCGTGCCTCAGTGTTTATTTATCAATGAAAAACCTGTGAGAATAAAACAAAACTCTGTGTGACGTGTTCAGGGAACATTTTCGACGTCTTCTAAAAATATCTACATTTTCTACAAGTTCTGAAAAATTTATATGGCCCAAACCTGATTCTTGATATTCTAATTCCTTGTGTTCAAGAGCTACAAATGAGGAAGCTGATGGAAAACCAGCGTGTTTTAAAGAGATTCTGGAAAGTTTTCCAGAATGGAGGACATGCAACCAAATCTGGATTTTTTTCCATCAGAAATCAATCCTGCTCATAAAACAGAAACGGACTTTTTAAAGTGGGACTAAAACCCTGCCTATTCCTACAGGAACATTTTTCCAGCCTGGAGAAAAGAAACTTTGGGGTGACCTAATTGGGATATTCCAGATTTGGAATATTCCAGATATTCCAGAGCAGAAGGAGCCAGCAGGGAAGGTGGAGAGAGGCTGTGGAAAAGGGATGGAGCCACAGGATGGGTGGGAATGGCTTTAAACTAAAACAGGGAATATTTAGATGGGATTTTGGGAAGGAATTCCTGGCTGGGAGGGTGGGGAGGGGCTGGAATGGATTTTCCAGAGAAGCTGTGGTTGCCCCTGGATCCCTGGGAGTGTCCAAGGCCACGTTGGACGGGGCTTGGAGCAGCCTGGGAGAGTGGAAGATGTCCCTGCCTGTGGAAGAAGATCCTTGAATTCCCTTCCAACCCAACCCGTCCTGGGATTCTCTGGGATCCCACCTCCATGGCCAGGACACTGGGAAATCTGGGATGGAGGACAGTAAATAATGACCACGTCTGGGTTTTGGTGGGATTTTGTTCCTCCTCCAGGGTGCACAGTGACAGAGACCACACGCACAACTCCCTCAGCAAAGCATCCGAGCAATTCCTGAAGCTCGGGGAAGACTCGGGAAGCTCTGGGAAAATTCTGCCAGAAGGATGGAGCACGGACAAGAACAACCGAGGAAATTGGATCTTATTTCTCCTGAGTCAACACCAAAAAGGGGCTTTTTGGACCACCCATGATGATGGCCGAGACAACACCTCAATTCCAGGGTGTAAGAAGTAATTCTCAACTCCTCCTGCCCCAATTCCAAGGTGTTATGGGGTAATACAGCCCGGGAAGGGGAAAAAATTCCTGACAAAAATTCCCTGGTACAGGTCCCAGCGCTGGTGTGCATCCATGCAAAACATCCCACCTAAAATGTGGCTCTCGATTTTTGTGGGGATCCCGTTGAGTCACCAGAGGATAAAAGCAATTCCTTGAGGCATTTATGAGAGGTTTTTTGGACCTGAAGTGGGAGAGGCCTCGTGATTTGCCATTCAAGTTTCGTTCCCTTTAATTGGATCCGATTGGAAATCGGCTGGAAATTCGCCGTATCCCAAAGAATAATACAATGGTCTGTTAAAAGGATCAATGGAATTCTCCTATTTATTTTGTCAACTAAAATTGAAGGCAGAGATATTTCATTTTTCTAATTGTTAACACTCTCGCAATGTTTGCCAGATGTGACCTTTCACTGAAGAAGTGGAAAATTTTCCTTTAAGAATTAAAGGCTGCAGTTATCCAGCGTTCTGCAGAGCTGGCTCCTCTGCTCCCACTTCTGTTTAGTTTGGATCTTCCCGTGTTTCTTCATCAGGTGCTTCCCAGTGTCCTCCCCGCTGACGGGATAATCACCGAACAGGCACGGAAACCTTTTCCAAAGGGGAGCTGGAGATTTGGGGAAGCAGAACTGAGAGTCTCTATATTCTCCTTCCTGAAGGAAACCAATTATCCCATCGTTTTCCAGTGCTGATGCCTTGTGGAAAGAAAAGTGCCTCTTTATTTTGACAAATCTTTTTTTTTGGCTGCTTTGAGTACAGCAAAGGAGACCCGGCTGCTGCTGAACTCCCAGGTGGGGGGTTTTAGTCTCTCTTCATTCACAAAGCAGAATTAATTAAATTAATTAATTTAATCAAGGAAATGAGTGTGGTGATTTAAAGGGAGCTTTCATTTGGAGAAGGATGGCCCAACCAGAGCTGGATTTGGCTCTTCGGGGACGTTGAAATTCGGATTCCAGCTGATCCATACAAACCAAAAAGGGATCAGCGCTCTGCAGAGCAAATCAGAGCAAACTCAGCCTTAATTTACACCAATTAAAGAACAATCCCAGACCTTCACCAAGGGCCCCTGAGCTCACCCAGTTGCCCAGACAGAAACCCTACAGCCACATCTGTTTCCTGCCCTCCCTCCTCCCACCACCACACCCGCTTTTATCTGACTCTGACTCACTCGCATCCAGAGGACGGATTTTCTGTCAGGCTCCAAATTAAGAAGCGAGGGGTAAATTGTTTTCAGGGCTCCCTGGTGGAGTTTTTGGGTGGAGAATCGAAGTTCCTTATGATTTATTTTTCCCACAGAATATTGCAGGGATGAGGGAAGAAAGTTGTTTGTGAGTTGTGTGCGTTTCACATCTCGAAACGGCATCGGCAGAGGGAAGGACGAGCTTTTGATGTGGCCCAAGGAGTAATAAACCAGGACAAATAATCCCAGCTCCGTTCTCCCCGCATCAGCCAAGCGGAGGAGATCATGGGATTTGCCTGAATTTCTGCAGCGCTTTTGCGTGGTCACAGGACAAACAAAGGAAACATCCATCAGACCCTCTGAGATGTCAAAGCCGTCGGAAAACCCGCGGCTCTCTCGCTCAGACTTTTGAACCCGACCTTTTTATTTTTCACTTGGCTGGATCCGCTGGATTTGGCAGCCTCGGGAGCACGCGCTGCTCCTGCCCCAGTCCCCACACAATTAACGTGCAGGAACAAGCCGAGGAAAGAGGGAAGAATTGAATAAATCGGGCCACACCCCCGGCTCTGAGGCCTGATGTCACCGTCCTTGCCAGGGCAGAGCAATGGGGAGGGGAGGGCCAAGGTTTTCCTGAGTGCCAGGAGGAAAAATCAAGGCTCTCAGGGAAAAAAATCACAATCCACGGAAGCAGCATCGGTTCTGCATCAAGGGAATTTCTCAGCCAATGGAAATTTGGAGATTTCCCCAGCTGGAGTGACCAGTGTAGCCCTACGGGTGATGGTAAACCAGCAAACTGTCATATGAGCAAAAATAAATTCAAAATTTAAAAACCCAATAAAAGTCCTCCTCCGAACATGAACGAGTAGCTCTGGCAAACCGAAATCTCTCATTTTCAGGTAATTTCTGACTGAAGCTGTTCCCACAGTTCCGACACCAGAAACATCCCAGTTTGATCCAGCACAAACCAGGATAACACTTCCACAGCATCCCCTGCACTTCACTGGGTGAGCTCCTTCCCAAACTCCCCCCCAGTAAAGAACATTTTCTCCTTTTTCCTTACTTCTGGCATCACTGCCCTTCCCTCCTCTACAAATTCCATGTTACATCACCCCAGCCTTCCCTTCCCTAAGGAACCACCCCCCGTTAGGAATTTTTCCAATCTCCTTGAGCTGCTGGGAAGGAATTTATTCACCTTCCCATATTATAAGAAAATAGAGGAATGGAGGAATATGGGGGAATAATGGAGGAATAATGAATGGATGGATTTGAGGCTGAGGAAGAGCCATGGCTGGAACCTTAACAAGGAGTTGGCTTCTAATCTGGACCCTGTGCCTGTGGACAAAGCAGAGCACGAGGAATTTTAATTCCAGTTGCTGCTCTCCTGTTTTCCAGGCAGGATATTCCATAGGGTGCATTTGAAGCTGATTAATGCAGAGATGTCTCACTGGAGAAATGTTCTGCTCTGCACCTGTGGATTTACCTTCCACGAGAACCTCCAGACTCCCAAAACCAGAGTCTAACCCACCCTTAAAATATTTTCACCTTTACAGCTTTTATTTACCTGTTCATCCATCCTGAACATTTCTTCCAGGACACAGGGAATGGCTTCCCACTAACAGAGGGCAGGGATGGATGGGATTTTGGGAATTTTTGGCTGTAAGGGCCAGGAATGGATTTCCCAGAGCAGCTGTGGCTGCCCCTGGATCCCTGGAAGTGCCCAAGGCCAGGCTGGACGTGGCTTGGAGCACCCTGGGATGGTGGAAGGTGAAGAAACTGGGAAAGAGGACCCTTAAATTCCCTTCCAACCCAAATCATCCTGGGATTCGGTGATTATCTTGATCATTTTTATCTCTCAAAAATGGGATAAGATCACACAGCAAAGATTTGGGATAGAGTCCACCTTATAGAGCCCACAGGGATTTTCTCCCCCGCTGTGAATAAATAATTCAATGTTCCCATTTCCCTTCCCAGGGTGGCAGTGCCACTCCTGTGGGCCTTAAGCCCATCCCACCAAAGCTAGGATTAGCTGGGGGGTGCTGAAGGTGCCTGGCCACGATTCTAATTATAGTTGTGACAATAATTACAGCTCTGGTGTCACAGCTCTTTTATCTGGGCTTGGATGACACATTCGTGAGAGGTTTCCTGCTCTCTGCCTCTCCTTTTCCTCTCTGCTATCTCAGGCCTGGAAAAGTCTATTTTGGCCAAAAACCCGTTTGTGAGCTCTGTACCAGCGCTGAGGGAAGGAAGCAGAATGTGGAATTTTCTCACATCTGCTTCCCAGTCCTTGGGAAAGCCCAAGGATTGCTGCTGTGTGCCTGCCCACTCATTAAGGGTGGGATTAATTAAATTACCACAGCCTTCCTGACTGCTCCTTCCCTGGCAATTCCTGATCTCCCAACCTTTAGCCCCTTAGGAAACGCTTCCAGAGCTGCCTAAGCCAGGCTTAGGCCGGGCAAGGAGAGTCCTGGAGTTTATCTTTGGACAAATGGGGCATTTGATGAGGAGTTTTTCATGGGAATGAGACAAAAACCTGCAGAGACCGTCCCTTTATTAATTGAGCTAATTAATTTTTCATGCACAGGTGTTACAACTGCAGTAACACTTGGTCATTATTGATTGCTTGTTCATAATTCAGAAATTATTTCATTTCCATTTTCTGGGCAGGGAAGGATTTTGGAAAGATACTCAGCTCCTCATCTTGCCTTTGAGCACAGCCTGGTTTTCCCTCTTTATAATTATATATTTTTAAAAAACTCTTTTAAAGTTTTTTTTTACATATTTTCTGTCCTGTGAGATATTAATTTTCAGCCAGACTTTCCCCACTGCTCTCCTCAGACTCCTCTCACACCCAGAATGCTGTTATTTATATCCAATTTGTGATTTCAGGTGAAAACTCAAAGCCTCTTGATGACTTCAGTGAATCTTCAGCAGGATTTATCTCAGAGAGGTAGAAAAGAATTCCCTGATTTATTCCCTCCTTTCCTAGAGTCAGGAGATATCCCAGGAGAGGGTGTCGGACACATCCGACTGCTCCCATAAAAACCTCCTGTACCACAGCCTCTCCTGGCCTGCAGTCAGGGTGGAAATTGGGAAAAATCTCTTCATGGGAAGGGTTGTCCAGCCCTGGAGCTCTCACCAAGACCGGAGGTGGAGCTTCATCCCCAAAAAGTCGTGTGGATGTGGCACTTGGGGACAAGGTTTTAATGGCTGCTCTTTGATTTCAGAGCCTTTTCCAACCTTAACAATTCCATGATCCCACCCTTGGTCACCTCAGGCAACTCCTTGTGAAGCTTTTCAAGGCCTTGTGGACTTGGTGTCAATCCCGAAACCTCCCTCCCCTCTGCTTCCCTCTCTCCAGCCCTCAAATCCATCCCCAAACCTCCCTCCCCTCCTGTTTCCCTCTCTGCTGCCCTCAAATCCATCCCTAAACCTCTCTCCCCTTGTTTCCCTCTCCCACTCTCAAATCCATCCCTAACCCTCCGCTCCGCTCCTGCTTCCCTCTCT
>VYXC01011375.1:3926-27830 GCA_013397175.1 Platysteira castanea
TAAAAAACATTGAGCATTTGAGAGATCCTAAAAGGCCTCTCAGTTCTTCTGTTTGTGGAAGTGCTTTGGGAAAGAGCAAGGAAAGGTTTTATAACTTCAGCAAATCTGCCTCCTTAGATGTTTTTGTACTATAGTTTGTATTTTATGTATTTTACATGTTGTCTGTAAAACTATATCATACATAATCTCTTGTATATTATTATATATTTAAATAAATCAATATTTGTGTATATTTCAGCATTAGTATTTGTTGTATCAATGTCACAGTATTTCTTAGGGGTGGATATTGAAAATGCAGTTTGGGAGGTTTTTTATATTTTCACTATTTCAAGGTCTGTGTTGGTTGTTCTTTGAACAGAGACCATGCACAGGAGGTGCTGTGGAGAATCCAGGAACAGGCCCTGGTGGGAGGAGGAGCAGCAGGGACAGGGACAGTCACTAAAATGGCTTTTGTGGGGTTTGTACCCAAAGATGCCCCCTGCGATGGCCAAAGGGCCTGGACCACCATAAACCCTCTGTTGCAGCTGCTGCTGCAGCCCCTGTGCCCTGTTCTGAGCTCACAGATCTGTTCAGGGTTCAGCCAGGGATAAGCCGGGACTGACAGTGAGCATTTAGAGGTGAAATCCCCCAGGAAGCAGCAGATTCCAAGGGCTCCATCATCTGTGGGCTCCCACAGGGGGCCCATGACCCCACCCCTCTGTTTTGAGTGGTGCTTGGTCACGGGCCCTCTTCTGAAGGAGAAATTAAATCAGTTAAAAGCCAATCAGCTGATTTTTGGCAAACAGGAAAGCTCAGTCCCACCCACAGAGAGACCCCTGGGCAGAGCAGTGCTCAGCCATCCCTGAGGATAGGCCTGGGCTGCGTTCCCAGCTGGGCTTTGGGAAAGGAGCCTGGGAGTGCTGGGACAGGGGGATGTGGCTGCTGGGGGCTCTGACAGACCCCCCAGGGCAGCAGAGGGCACAGGGGCCAAATCTGGGCAGAGGAAGAAGCAGACAAGATGAATGAAAAAGAGAAGGCAATGAAAAAATTCCTGGTCCTGGACACAGTGATCAGTCCGTGTGGTACCAAGGAGTTCACAGGAGTCGTCACAGTGCTGGGAGTAGCCACTGGCTCTGTTGCAGTGCTTCGAGTAGCTACAAGACTGGTCACAATGGTTGGAGTAGCCACTGGAGCTGTCACAGTGCCTGGAGTAGCCACTGGAGCTGTCACAATGGTTGGAGGAGCCATAGTGGCTCTCTCTGGGACTGAGAGTAGCCCCAGGGCTTGTCCTGGTGGACTGGAGTAGCCCCAGGGCTTGTTGCAGGTGTTGCAGTAGCCTTGGGCTGCCCAGCACCCAGGGCAAGGCCAGCAGCCGGACGTGGCCGTGCGGTGGCCGCAGCGATGGCACACGAGGACATGCGCTACTACCGAGGGCAGTACAAGGAGAGACTCCTGCCCCTGCTCAGGTGAGGGGCTCCTCCACCCTCTTCTCCTGTCTCCCCAGCCCTCCTTACCTTGCCGTGGCAAACTCCTGTCCCTTCTCTGTTCCTCCTTTTCCAGTCCTGGCATTCCCTGGAGCCCCCCTGGCTGCGCTGGGGAGTCCCTGCAGGGGAGGGCTGGGGAGCCCACACTGCCAGAGGGGTTCCGAGGTGGGGTTGGGGTCCTGTCACCACACCTGGGACACAGTCGAGCCCCCAGAGCAATCCAGCATCCTGCCAGGGACCGGATCCAGAGTGTAACCTCAGGAAATCTGTGGTAGGGAATTTCAGGCTAGAGAGGAGGACTCCACTAACTCGTTTATCTGCCTCCTGAAGAAGATGAAAGAAGTGCAATTGATGGAGAAGGTTGTGGAAGAGAAAGAGGAGGTGAGGAGGATGGGAGGGTGCTGGGACATGGCTGGGAGGGCATGGTGGGGCTTTGCAGGCTGGCAGGAGCAGGCAGGGGGTGGCTGTGGCTGTGGCAGCTGTGTCACCCTCGCTCTGGTGCTGCCAGGCCTTCACGGAGAGGATGGAGGCCCTCGCTGAGCAGTGGAGGGACCTGCATGCCAGGAGGGCCCAGCTGAAAGCCCACGTGGTGAGGTCTGGGAGCACTGTAAAGGTACACCTGGCACTCCTGGAACACCTCATACACCTGACACACTGGCACTCCTGGCACACCTCATACACCTGGCACACCTGGCACACCAGCACACTGCCCCTGTTCAGCCACAGCACCAACTCCTCTCCCTTGGGAAGAGCCTTGGATCAGCATTCCCAACAAAGCCTCCCCTGAGCCTGGATCTGTGAGGAGCAAGGATTTGTACCCCGGGTAGGAGAGAGCTTGTCCTGTGCCCTGTGATCTCCCGAGGGCCCTGGACATCCCCAGGGAGGGGTCTCAGCCTTGTCCCCACTGTGCAGCCCCAGCAACCTTCCAGAGACAGAGACCAGGAGGTCTGAAAGGCACAGCCCCAACCCAGGTGCTGCCCCCAGGCCAAAGGGGCAATGCCAGAGAGGTGGCCCTGGGGAAGAGGGAGTGGAAATGGCCCGAGGTGCTGCAGTGCTGGGGTCTCCTCTCTGGAGGCATCTCCTTCTAGTGCCCCTGAGTGACCCAGCTCCACCTTCCCTTGCCTTCCTTCCCCTCTGACTGTGTGTGGTGGTGGGAAAACCTCACCAGGAGAATGAAAGGCTGCGGACTCAAGCTCTGAAGAAAGCCAAAGAAGAGAAGGAGCAGAACAAAAAAAGGGAGAGTGAGCTCTTGGGGGCTAAGAAAGAACTGGAAGCCCTCACAAAACAGCACCAGAAACTCTCCAAAAAATTGCTGAAGTACTCCCTGTTCAAGAGGTACCTGGAGAATGTGGTAGAGAATTCACAGGTGAGCTTGGATATGGCTCAGGGATGGCCTTATCTGGGTATTAAACTGAAGGAGATGAAGCAGGGCCGGGGAAATCAACACTTGATCCAACCCAGAGACTCCAGAGTGTGTGGGAAGGGTTCCCTTGCAGCCAAGGTGAGCTACAGGGAGCAGGGTCAGGAGAGGAGAACCAGAACAGACAAAGGCTTGAGAAAACCGAACAAAAACCACGGGAAGGGGGGAAGCTCAGGGCTGAGGGGAACAGGGCCCCCTTGGTGTCACCATTCCAGGTCCCACTGATAGTTTGGGAGAGGTGACAACTGCCCAGGAATGGGACCCAGGCAGTGACAGGAAAGCTGTGCCTTCCCTGCAAGATGCTGGGACATCTCTCCATGATCCCTCATGCTCCTGCTGGCTCCCAGGCCCTGGGGACATGGAGCTGTTGTGTTTCATCCCAGCACTGCTCCCCTGGAGCAGGGCTGTGACACTGGCCCTGTGGCAGGGCCAGTTCCAGGCCTGGCACCATGGATGTCATCGCCCAGGGAATGTGGCCATGCTCAGGGACTAGCAGGGACGATGGAGAAGGGAAGACCTTCCAGCTGGGGGGGCCTTGGCCCTGGTGAGGGCAGAGGATCCCAGTGAGGGGAGGGGCAGGGGGCCACTGACCACTGATCCTGTGCTGCAGTTCCAGGACACCGAGGACATAATTTCCTTCTACAAGGCCCTGGTGAGGACACGCAAGGACCTGGTGCAGTCCCAGTGGGGGCACCGGCAGCTGACGGAGCAGGCCACGGTCCTGCTGCAGCAGCTCAGGGCGCAGAGGGAAGCTGAGATGGTGCAGTGCAGGAATGAGCTGGTGCAGCTCCAAGAATCCCTCGACCAGGCTCAGAGTGACATCGTGCAGTGGGTGAGGAGCTGTGGGGTGCACAGGGGGCTCTCCCAGACCCGGCTGGGGCAGGAGCGGCTGCTGGCTCCTCCTGCAGCCAGGGGCCTGTGGCAGGGCACAGCAGCAGAGTTTGTGGTGGGAGGAGATGCCCGATCCCACCCCTCCACGGGGCTGTGGGAGGAGGAGTGAGAGCCCTGGTGTGGGGCAAGTTTGTCACCAGAAGAGCTGGGAAGCAGCAGGTCTGAGAGGGTGACAGTGGCAGTGCTGCTGCAGGGGATCTGTCCCTGCTGTGGGGAGGGGTTGGGGACAGCAGGGAGGATGTGCCAGGGTGAGCACTCCAGGAGCTGGAAAACAGCTGGGGTGGTTCCTGGATCTGCTCCCACCACACCAGGCTGAACCAGCTCCAGCCCAGCCCTGGGCCATCTTCCCAACCTGGATGAGAGTGGAATTTGGGGGCTCCAAGCTGGCGTCCTGGTGCTGCAGTGGCTTTGCTGGGACCTGTCTCGTGTCCCCCAGGAGGGCCGCTGTGCCGAGCTCCAGGACAGGGCTGGCAGGAAAGCCATGGAGCTGAAGTCCGTCAGCATGGCCATCCACAGCCTCTTCCAGGCTGCCAGCATGCGGCTCCAGCCAAAGGGCAAGGTGGCAGCTGGTGACAGCCACAGGCAGCTGGACATGGTAAAGGCACAACAGAGCCCCGCTCCCCACACAGGAAAAGCAGCAGGAATGGTTCTCCCAGCAGGAATGGTTCTCCTAAAAAGAAGGCACAGCCCCCAGGCCCAACAGAGCCTCCCTTGTCCCCTGGGGTCCCTGGGCATGGGGAATGGAGGGGACACCGGGCAAACCTGTCCCTTCCCAGAATGTGGAGCAGGGAGTGGGGCCTTGTGGAGGTGGAAGGAGTGGGATCCAGGCACAGACAGGGGGTGCAGGGATGCAGATCAAGCCATGGCCAAGGTTTGGTTTCATTCCCCCACAGAGGCACATTCTGGTGGAGCAAGTGCTTTATTGTCCTGTTGCTTAGCTTGGGAACATCTGCCCTCCAAGAGGGATGGGCCCCCCTCTGCCTCCTGTTCCCAGTCCTGCCCTGACCTGGCCATCTCCCTTTCCCACCCTAGATCCAGCAGTTTATCTACGACCTACAGGACTTCACAGAGGACATGAAGAGCCACAGCCAACCTCACTGAGGCCCTGCCCTGCCAGCGAGGGAGCAGCAGGGTGGGCAGGAAAAGGAGAGGACAAGAGAACCCCGCAGATATTGCAGACTAAAAAAAAATAGCAAATATTTTAAGGCATCTCTTCATTTCTTGCTTACCCTCCTTGCTCTTCCATGAGCCCAAATAGCAGCAGAAGAGAGAGAAAAGCAAGCAGGAGGGAGTGAGCCCTGTGTGGCCCTCAGGGGACCCAGGGGTCTCACAGAGACACTGACAGTGCCACCAAGAGCTGTTGCCTGCTCTGGAAAAGTCAACTCCTGACTCATCCCAGAGCACAGATGATGCTGTGCCTTTGTGCCCTTGCATCTCATCTCAGCTGTGACATTTCAC
Source organism: Platysteira castanea (assembly GCA_013397175.1). NCBI lineage: Eukaryota > Metazoa > Chordata > Aves > Passeriformes > Platysteira > Platysteira castanea. The sequence goes on from VYXC01011375.1 coordinate 9,159, forward strand.
ACCCTTCCTGAGAGATGACTCAGCTGTCCCCTCCCCGGCCACCCACGGCCACCCTGTCACCCACTTGGATGCCTCTCAGTGGTGGCAGGTGGCAGGAGCTCGTGGAACAGGAGCAGCTCTGCTCTTGCCCTGTGAGGGATGACTGGGGACACAGCTGTCCCCTGGGGTTGGTGGAGGACACTGAGGAACCCAAAGTGAAATGTGGAAATGGAAGGGTTGAGGATCTTGCTGCAGCTGCAGGAGCTGCTCTGGGCATTCCAGGGAACTCCAAAGTCCAGCCTGACTTTTTAGAATCAGGTTTCTGTTCCTCTTTACCCACCCTGCTGTGACACAGCTGAGCCAGCTCCCAAAAAGGTCCCAGGTGGGAACACATCTACAGAGCTTCCAACAGACATTTATTGGTTTGGGTTGAGATCAATGCACATGAACCAGTGTCAGTCCCATGGGCTGGGCTCCTTTCCCAGCAGTTCCAGCAGTTCCACGTGCCCAGGGGAGCAGCCTGAGCCCTTCTCGAGGAGCAGCGACAGGGACACAGCTGTGACACACAGACATTCCCCACCAGGAGTCCTCAGGAACCATCCCACGGACACTCCCAGGGTGGTGCAAGGCTGAGCAGGAGACCATCGTCAGTGACCACAGCATGTCCTGGATGGTGGAGCAGGATGTTCTCCCAACAGCAGCTCCAGGTGCTTTTTATCCCTGGGTCCAGGTGTAGGATGCTCCAGTCCTGTGCTGTGGGCTCCCCGCTGCTGTCACAGCTCCCAGGCCGGGGTGAGCTGTGATGTCTGTGCTGCCATGAGGGATGTGGGGCCAGCAGGACCTGTGCCAGCAGCCAGACCTGCCCAGCCAGCCTGGGAGCCTCAGCGGTGCTGCTGCGGGGGAATTGTGGACAATGATGGACGTTGGGTCTCCCACAGGAAAGCAGGGAGTGGGCTCTGGCTGCAGACCTGGGGAGCAAAGGGAGGAGGTGGGAAACCAGGAATTAACAGCCATGGGATCCCCTTGTGCCTCCCTTCTCCAGGGGCCATGGAGCCAGCCCTGCTTTACAGAGCACCCTCTGCCCCTGGGCGAACTCCTGCTGCCGCTGGCCACAGTGAAATCTCCTCTGGGATAAGATGAGTCCTCCCACAGAGCCACAACCCCCTGGACCTCTGTCTCCATCACCCTCCCCTCACACAGAGCTTGTCCCGCGTGGGGTCAGTCTGGTGCTGCAGCTCTGTGCTCATCACCCACAGGGTAAAGCCCACCCCAAGCTGTTCAGGCCTTGCTGGCCTTGTCTGTGCCCCCAAACCCCAATTTTGGCAGCAGGGCTGTGGGGTAGAGCCATTCCCAGGACAGGGAGGCAGCCGGAGCCAGGCACAGCCACTCCAGTGGGAATCCCACCCCCATCTCTGTCAGGTCGCTGCAGCTAAGCCTGGGATGAGCTGGGGAGCCCACACTAGGCTGCACTGGTAAGCTGCATCTCTACGGGTCTGCCATTCCCACAGAATTAGGGATGAGCTCTGTCCTGACCCACTGGCAGATGGATGGGAACTGCCTAGTTGGCTCAGCAGCCACAGGACTGTCCTGTGCCACTGACACAGCCCCCTCGGCAATCTCTGTTCCCAAAGTCATGGCACATCCCTGCAGGGTTGCCCAGGAAGAACCAGCTCCAAGGAAGCCCCTCCTGCCCGTCCCAGATTCCCAGGATGTGCGCCTACCATGGCGTGTCCTGTGCCCTACATGATGGAGCAGGTGAAGCCACAGCACTCCTTGAGCAGGGTCAGGCCAGTCTTGGTCATGTAGGGAGTGGAGGTTTGCTGTCCCCTTGATGTCATCTTCTTCTCTTGGACAGGAGCTGCGAGCAGAGTAATCCAGGTCTGCCTGGGGACAGGGCACAGCTCTGCTGCTCAGAGCTTGTCTGCTGCTGACCCCGTCAGAGCCACAGCCCCTGCACCACGAGGACACTGCCTGGGTGCTCTGGGGTATCCCCAGGGCTGGGAATGCCTCCCACCACCCTAGGGGGGTGACAGAGCACAGGGTGGCTGCCATCAAAGGATGTGGTGTCCATCCTGCATCCACCTGAGGTGTTAGGCAATGTTAAAGGGTCAGAGGAAGTCTGTCAGCTCTAAAATAACCCATCCCATTCTCCCAGGCTGGGAAATGCCAGGAGGGAAATGGATTCCTAACACCTCTTCCAATTCCAGATGTTCCCACTACGTGATCTCAAGCACCAGCATCCTCAAGTTCCATTTCCCCACCCGCCTCCAGGTAAGCCAGTCCCAGGCAGCAAAATCTTGGAGACAGAGTGTTTGGGAAAGGGGAGAAATGCCAGAGAGGTTCAGTGCAAGGAATGAACCCTATCAGCACCTACCTGCCCTCTGCAGGTAGCTTTTCGAGAGCTTGCTCTGCAGGAACTCGGCCATTTCCTTGTCTTCTTCCCTTTCCCTGTGACAAAGAACTCAGGTACTGCTCGGAAAAGGAGCAGTGAGGCCCCCAGGAGCTCTGGGAAGGCAGGACACAGCTCAGAGGATGGATTGCACTGTCCCCAGCACAAGGAGTGAGTGACAGCACCTACCTGAGCCTCTCAAACTCCACATCATCCACCAGGAAATCCCGCGTTTCCACCAGCTTGTGGATCTGCTGCACCAGCTCCTCTTCCCTCTGCTTCTCCTCGTTGGATTTCTGGTTTTCTGCAGCACAAGGAGCACAGTTCACCCCCACAGAGAGCACAGTTCACACCCACAGGGGCCAGCCCCCCCACCCCAGCAAGGCCAGCCCTGCTCTGTTCTGCCCAACTCTGAGTGTGGGGGCAAAGCCAACCCAAAGGAAACATCTGGATCCAGGCTCTGGCTGCTCAAGGAGCAGAGTGAAGGCCTGGAGGACTCTCCCATCACTAAGAATTCCTGTCCTGTGTGAATGGGTATAGAATGGGATGCAGTGGGATACATAGAGATGACAGCCAGGGGGATAAGGAGTGGGAAATGTCAGTGGGGAATTATTGTCACCTGAGGTGGGAACTCTGGCTGTTTGTACTGCTCAATGCCAAGTCTGAATTCTCCAGCCAGCTCCAAAACCAGCCCAGCCCTGACTGGGTCAACCACGAGTCTTCCTTCAGCTAAATAAAAGCACAGCAAAAATCACAGGATGGAGCCAGCTGGGTCTCAGCAGCTCCTAAACCAAGGACTGATTTGTAGTTGGCAGAATGATCCAGGCGCTGCCGGGTAGGAGGAACCCCTCAGACCCATCCTGTTGTAAAACATCCTCAGCAAATGAAGGGTTTTCCTATGGTCTTGGGCAGGGAATGAGATCCTTGGCACAGGGAGCTGCTCTGGCCTGGGCTCTCCCACCCCCCGAATTAAGGCAGAGTCACCTGGGCACTGTCTCTGAGCAGCCCCCACCTGCCTGCTGGGGACAGGGCCACTTCAAGGGGCATTAGGCTGCCGCGCAAAAGGCCACACATCAAGCTGTGCCCAAGCATCGGCTATTTGGGGATAATTAACACCGGCTGTTTGCAGTTAATTACAACCTGCAGTCATGAGGAAGAACCTGTCAGAGTTAAGGTCCCACGGGACAAACGCTGCCCCTTTCTCCCCCCTGGCTGATGTCACAGCCCATCATGACCACGCTGATGATCTGAATCATTAAAGGCACCTTAGCTGGGGACATTTCGAGCCCCAGCCCTGGCTGGGCTCTGAGTAAGAACTGACGTGTTCCGGTCTTTATTCAAACCCAAGGCTGCCGTGGCTGTCTCACAAGAACGGGAATGTGCAGGATTTTTCCAGCACAGACTGGTCTGAGTCAACTTATAAAGAAGACAGAGAGAGCAGAATTTCTACTCTCAGCTGAGTCCGGGAGTGCTGAAAAGGCAGGAAATGAAAGCCCAAAGCAGAAAGCCACACTCGTTTCTCCAGTAGCAGAAAAGACCAATTTATCTCTGCTCTGAGCTGTGGTTTAGGGAAAGTCTTGGTTTATGGACTGGAAGGTGTTGGAATTAAAAAGCCCCCATCAGATTTGGGTCTGTTTTGCAAGGAGCTCCAGTTTTTGTGGCAGGACGTTCCCTGCTCCGGCTGAGCTCCCACCCGGATGCCGAGCCAGATTTATTCAGTGAGCAGCACCTGCGTATTGAGCAGCACCTGGGCTCCACCTCCGTGCTGAAGGTTCCCAGGCACACCCAGCACGGTGGTACTGTGGCAGCTGGCAGGGCTTTGAGATAAGCCCGGGTACAGCCCTGAGGGGCTGAGGAGGTGCCTGGGCACACAGATGTGCACAGCTGGGCCCTGCCTGCACCCATCACCCCTGCCACACCTCCACTGGGCCCAGGGAGTGCAGCATCTTTGGGGAGATGTTGGGGGTGGAAATCACTGAGGGCCAAATCCTGGTGCTGGGATGGGCACAAATAATCAGGAACACATCCCCAGCTGCTTCTGAGAACTGTCCTAGCTGGGGCTGAGGGAGGCAGGCATTGCCGGATGTCCAGGGATGAGCCTGTGGGGAGCTTTTCCTGCTCCAGACCCTCATCCAAACCCTGACCCCTCTGGGGCCTGCTTTCATTTGAATACTTTGGCTGAGGGGGATCCTTTAGGGAAATAGATTTGGCCTTCCCTGGGCTGTGAAGGACAAGGGTGGCCCCAGCTGGGACAGGGACATGGAGGGACACTAGGCAGAGTAAGGGAGGTGACAAAAGCAGCACTTCCTCACAGAGGAATTTTTCACTTCTGTTGCCCTGGGCTGTTGGCCCTTTTCAACCTCCTGAATGGTGAATTCCCTTAAATCAGGGACCTCATCAGGCCCCTTTGGCATGAAATCCTCTCAGCACCCATCCCACCCTGGCTCCAGCAGGAGTCCTCCCCCGGCAGCCGCTGCCATTGGTGTCATCACTGACACACAGCAAGAATTCGCTGCTGCTTTCGTCCTTCAGGCCTTTGGAGGCATCTCCCCTTCTGCTTCCTCCACGGTGTGGTGGGACAATGTCCCCTTTTGGGGTGTTCCCTGGGGTCCCACTGTGCCAGGACTCTCTGTCACCTCCCTAAACTCCTGTCTCCTCCTGTGCCAGATGTTCCTCTTCAAAGGAATTGTGTTTTCTCTCCAGTTTCCTCTGCCCCTGAGCCTGGTCTGGGAGGGAGTCCCTGGCAGAACTGCTGGCAGGGAAACTCCCAGGAGGGATCCCGGGGAGACTCAGGGAGCCACATTTGTGGATTCTGGCTCTGGGAGAGCAGCAGCTTCCCTGGGAGCATCTCAGGGTGGGAGCCCTTCTGGAGCTGCTGGTATTTCCTGGCTGCAGCAGGGTGGGGCTCTCCAAGCCTTCCTTACCTGGCAGGGACAGGAGTTTTTGGAGCTCCGTTTTCAGCCGGCTGATTTCCTTACAAAGCTGGATGTCATCCATCCTGCAGAGACACAAATGGAACCTCTGAGGGGGAAAACTGGGACAGGAGAGGTTCTAAACCCCCAGAGCAATCGCAGCCAGTCCCTGTGGCAGGGATGCCAGATTTCCCTTTGTTTTCCATGGGCAAGCCAAGGGAGACATCAAATAAAGGGTCAAGGCCACACAAGAGCTGCAAGCTCTGACAGCACCTGAGAGGATCAGGTACTGTTGCCATGGAAAGCCTTTAAGAACTACACTTTTGACGATTTCCAATAATCCTTTTCAACAACGAGTTCAGGGGAACAGTGCTTCCAAGGGGCTCCAAATCCGAGCCTCTGAAGCAGCTTCCACACCCACTGGATTTACCCAGGGATTCCCAGGCTGTGGGGTCCCTCAGTACAGGGATCAGTGGGGACCTGGTAACTCCCAAAAGGCAGCACAGGAAGTGCCACAGCCCAAGAAACACCACCTTTGCCAAAATTCCAGTTGGTGCTGGGCTGGCAGGGTGAGATCTGAGGACTGGGCTAACTACAGCCCTGTAGTGATATTGAAAAGCTTAATCAACCCACGCTATGGATGTTAGTCAGGTCTTCTCCTCCAAACACATAGAATCTCCTAATATACCCATGGAAAATGTTCTTTATTCCCCCAAGAGCTGATGAGCACCATTGCAACACAGGCCAAAATCTGAAAACCCTGGAGATTTTTATTCCAAGATTTCTTTGATTATTTAAATGGACCCTGAAGAAAATCTCTCCCTCCTCACCAGGCTGCAAAGGCTGTGCTGGGAGTGGAGAGTGGGATGCAGGGAGGGGATGGAGGGAGGGAATGCAGGGAGGCTCAGACCTTCCCAGCCGCAGTGGCAGCTTTGTAACAGGGACCCAATCAGGAGAGCAAGGCCAGAGCATGGTAGAGGTGGCACTTCCAGCTGGGAAACAAGGTGGGAAGCAGCCTCAGCCCTACTCATCCCTGGGGCTGGCCTGTGCTTGGCTGGGCAGGAGGAGGTGCTGGGGTGTCCCTGGGAGGGAGCAGAGCAGGAGGGGGGACAGGGACTCACATGTAGCGCAGCTCCGACTCCCTGCGCACCAGGATCTCCCGAATCCACTCGATCCTGAAGAGCTCTCCCTCAATATCATCGATGGTGGTGGTGGAGTCGGCCATGGACACGATCTCGTCCTCTGGAAAAGGAATGGGCGCCACCTTAGGCAGCAGGAGAACAGCAGGGACCTCAGGGCAGCCTTGGGGACAGCAGCACTTCCCCTGCTCCCAGCCCCTGTGCCGGGCTCTGTGCCGGGACAAAGCCCGGCATTCCCAGGGCTCTCCCCTCTCCCAACAGCAGGAGGCCAAGGGAGTTGGAGGGAAGAATGGGAATGTCCCTTTCTTTTTCCTGAGCCGTGTCCAGGACAGAGACCTGGGCCTGCCCAGCACCCTCCTCCTGCGTGGCCAGGGGCAAATCCTGGACACACAAAGCTCAGAGCTGAGGGGTCATGGGGTGAAATTCCTTCTGAAATTCCTCCCCCTCCCTCGCATGCTGGATAAAGACCCCCCATCCCTCCCAGCTCTCTGGGGAGGAGACCCCCTGGGATCCAGCAGGGCAGCTCAGCTCCCTCACCCTCTTGGTGCTGAGGATCACACCCACCTGGGGAAACTGAGACAGGGAAAGGGGAGCACCTGCTCAGGGCAACGGACAGGAGCTTCCCAGCAAAATGTGGGATAAAGGTGCTGTAATTTATATTTTGAAGGGATGGACAGGATGGAAGCCCATCCACCTCCATCCGTGGCTCCGACCAGCAACTCTGCCTCCCCCTCCATGACTCACACACACAAATCCTGCTCCTTTGGTCCAGATTGTCCCACGGATTTACCCGTGGATGCTGTGTGGATCCCACAGTGACTTCCAGCCAGTTTTATGGGAAGAGCTGAGGATTTGCTCCAGGCCAGCTCCCAGCCCGGTCTGGCTCTCAGACACTCACTGAGCCTGTGACCAGTGCCAGGCAGCAGCATCTTCGTCACATCCCGGCTCATCCGGCTCTCTGGGATGTGCTGGGGACAAGGGGCTGCAGCAGAGCCAGGCTGTGGGAGAACATTCCAAACCCTTCCAAATACCACATCGGGGCAAAGTCTGCTTCCTTTGAACCTTCACAGGGCACATCCCCCCTCTGAGGTTTTGCCTTCCTGCAGCCCTGGGACTTTCCCTGTGCAGGGAGAGGGGAAAGCACAGCTATGGAACTGCTCCAGGAGCAGGATTTTCCAGACAGGGATGATGGGAGGTGTCAGGATATGGGGTCTGGGCATTCCAAACAGGATCCAAGCCAGTGCTGAGGGTTACAGGCAGGAAGAGACCAACCCTAAGGCACAAGACCAAGCACTCTGTGCTCCCTATCCTCTCCTCATCATGGAACACTGCTTGGGAAATCATTCCCAGAGTGGGACATATTTCCAAGATTTCCAGCAGGGAAGTTTTATTATGGAAATCCAGTGGCTTGGATTCGTGTGAGCAGCTTGGAAAAGAGTTTTCTGCTGTTTCTGGCTGGGAAACTCAAGAGGCTTTCTCAGAGATTGTGTCCCTCTCCCCCAGGCACAAAGGCCATGCTCAGCCGATGCCAGGGTGTGACTCCTCACTCATTCCCTGTTCAGAGCAGTCAGGATGCTCCCAGGAGCCAGTGCTTGATCAGGACAGACAAATCCCCGGGCTGGGCAGGGTGCAAGGCTGGATGAGCCCTTCAGCAGCTCCTGCCCCAGACTCTGCACAGCCCCCTCCCTCTGCCTCGTTTCCTGACAGGGTTGCCAAGGGATCAGCCTGTGGCTGCTACAGCATCAGGATGCGGTTGCTAAGGGACCAGAGTGTGGTTGCTAGGGGACTGGGATGCTGAGGTCCCTCATCCCAAGCATCCTGGGGCTCTGGCACCCAAGAGCTCCTCTGGCCTGGGATATTTGGCTGCAGCTGCACCCAGCTGAGCACCTGGGGATGGCCCTGGGGACCAGTGGCAGATGCTGACAGATGTGCACATGCCAGCACAGCTGGAGGTGCAGGTGGCACAGCTGGATGTGCCTGCAGGCAGCCACTCCCTGAGCTGTACCTCAGCTAGCTCCAAGCTGTCAAGAAAAGCTGCATTGCTGTGTCTCCTCTGTGCCCAGGCGGAGGTGACAAGGCTGGTGGCTGTCCAGGTGTGCCAATAAACACAGAGACAGATAAACCCGGAGCTTCCTGCAGCCTCCATCCCAAGGACACACCAGCCAGCCCCGGGAGCACGGGGGCGGGGCTGGGCAGGGGGACTGTCACTCCTGGCCTGCCTGGCTGGGGAATAACCTGGAGTGTCCCTGATCCCTGCTGGCAGAATCATCTGGCTGAGGTTCCCAGCCAGGTATTTCCCAGGGGGATGTGCCAGGGTTTGAAACAGCTGTCAGCATCCCTGCTTCTCCCCCTCATCCCAGAATGTCATCAGCACAACCATTCCAGGTGGGAGAGGTGAACCCTCACCTGTGCAGGCAAAGGGAGGAGGTGGAAGAGCTGAATTGCTTTCCCCCACCTGCAGCAGGAGGCTGGGCTGTAATTCCAGCCCATGGGCACTGCCCAAAAGAGCAGGAAAGCTCCTGGCTCAGCTCTGGGATGATTCCTATCAGGTGTGGCTGACACCACCCTGCCCTCACACACATCTTGAAGCCACCTTCCTGGACACTTCCCAGGTCAGGAGTGTCCTGGGATGTGGGGACAGTGGGAAGGTCACAGCACAGCCCACCCAGGACTGCAGGACTCAGCTGTAGGGTGCCAGCCCTTGGCTGTGCCTTCAGATGCTGTGCTCAGCTCCTGGCACTCTGCATCCCTCAGGAATTCCAGAGAACTGCTCCCCAAGGCAGCCAGTGCTGGACAAGAAGCTCTGAGAGGACCTTTGTGTCCGTGGAGCTGCTGAATTCAGGACAGAAGCAGAGGGAGGGCAGTGCCAGGAGAAAACTCCTGGAAAATGAAGCCCACGAACCCTGGGAGGGAGCACCTGGAGAAGGGGACACCCACGGCAGGGTGTTCATTAGTGATGTGATCAAGCCCACAATACAAATCTCCCTTTGGGGATGGACAGGGATAGCCCCAGGTGTGGCCACACTGTCTGAGCCAAAGGGATTCCACCTGGCACCATTTCAACCTGGCATACCAAGGAGGGGGAAAAAGCTTTGACTGGAATTAGGAGACACTCTAATAGCACCCAGCCCAGGGAGGGGGCTCCACTCATGAGGAGTGCAATAGCCAGACACTTCCACTCCAGAAGGTTTGGGGAAAACATTTGGATAGCCAGCAGTGAGCCTGGGATGAGTCACAGCAGCCAACCATGCAGGGTGAGTTTCAAGCAATTTTCTTCATGATTAAAGTTGGGAAATTGATTGACAGCCCCCTATGGAGGGGTCAGAGCTCCTTATGGGGGCACCATCCCCAAAGGCCTCTAACTCAGCCGTGTGCTTTGCTCTACTCCTGACAGCAGCAGGACAAGGGGCTCCAGGAGCTCGGGGCTCCACAGGCTTGGTCTGAGCTTTCCTGACTAGGAGCAAGCAGCAGAGCAGGAATTGTTGCTGTGTTCTCACCCATGCCAAGGTTCTCACCCCTTCCAGGGTCCTCAGGAGCTGGAAGCTCACACAACTGCACCGAATCAGCAAAATCGCAGCCACCACAGCCCTGCTCACAGACACCCATGGGGGATGCCCAGGCCATACCCAGCACCCCGAGTCCAGCCTCTGGCCCACCCCGATGTCACCCAGCTGCTGGAGCAGAGGATCTGGGTGAACCAGGTGCCCAGAGCCCCACGGCAGGTGTAGGGGAGGATTACACTCTGCCAGGAAAGGCACAGAGGAAAAGGACCAAAACTTCCCGCAGCTCACCCAGGAGCAGAGCAGCTTCGTGGGCACCACACACCCCCCAAGCAGTACCCAGCAGGGTGCTGGAGTTGGCTCCATCCCTCCTCCCCTGTCTCTCCAGCTGCATGTCGCTGCCCCACCGTGTGCAAGGGGCGAAGGGCGAGCAGAGAGGGACAGAAAGGGGAGAGGTCGGAGGGGTGGCAGAGAAGAGGGATCGCAGGCGCCTCCCCTCCGCACAGCCCAGCACTGCGACCCTTCCTCCCAGCCCAAGGTCGAGGGCTCTGCTCAGGGCAATTCCCCTGCTTGGCATCCCCCGCTCTTCTCACCCCAGGTGCTGCTGGGGGAACCGGTCAGAAAGGGGCAAAGGCGGTGAAGGACAGGGCGAGCCCTCCTGTCCCCCGTCACAGCTGTGCCCATGGCCGGGCATGGCAGCGCAGCGCGGCTGTATCCGGCCGGGCAGCAGCGGCGAGATGTGACCCTGGTCCCCCGGTGTGTCCCTCCAGACATCCCCCTCTCCTCCCACCCAGCCCCTTCTCCCCGTCCTTTCTCTCCCCCAGGCACTCCATCCATCCATCCATCCATCCATCCATCCATCCATCCATCCATCCATCCATCCATCCATCCATCCATCTCCTCCTGCCCCACTCCCGATGGCCCTGCGCGGGGCTCCGGCGGTGCCGGTCCGGGGAGCCCCGGCTGGGCTCCGTTTGGTGGATGAAGCCGCCGGTTCCCCGCCAGCCCCCGGGGCTCGGGTGCCCGGATTCTCCCGGAGCCCCGGGGGCGGGGGAAGTTGGGCTCGGGCGGTGCCGGTCCCGTCCCGGTCCCGCCACGCTCACCTTGTCCCGCGCCGGCCGGCGGCCACCGGGTGGATTCCATGGATCCGTACCGGGGAGAAGCGCGGCTGCCCTCCATCTGCAGCTCAGCGCGCTGTGCTCTGCCGGGGCGGGGGCTCCCGCCGCTCCGCCAGGGCGGGGGCTCGCACTGATCCCACCGCTCCCGCCGCACGGCTCCGCTCCGCCGGGGCGGGGGCTCCCGCTGCTCCGTTTCCTCCTCTCCCACTGCTCCCGTCTCTTCCACTTCTCCTATCCCACCACTCCCGCCGCTCCGCCTGGGCAAGGGCTCGCACTGGTCCCACCGCTCCGCTCCCTCCGATCCCACCGCTCCCTGCGCTCCGAGTCCTCCGCCGGCCGCCCCCGCCTGCAGCCCCCGGCCTCTTTCACCTGGAGCATCCCCCGGACCCTCCCCGGCTGTTTCACCCCCCAAACCCGCAGCACCGGCACGGACAGCGGGGCCCGGGCACTGAAGGCGCCCAGGCTCTGCGGGACACGGAGGGGATACGGGGGGGGGGGTACACGGGGTGCCAGGGGTGAGACACAGCACCCAAGAGCCCCCCCAAAACCGCTGCGAGGTGCGGAGCCAGGGCAGCTGCGTTTTCCAGTAGAAGCAACTTTTCCCTGTGGAAAAACCCAACACCGAGAGTTTGAACAATGCTCCAAGGGCTGAAATCCAGCACGGTGGCAGCAACCACCTCAGCAGGACCCTGGTGGTCTCTCTTCTCTCCGGCCAGCATAGCAGTGACCAGTGCCACTGTCCTGAAGGCCGGGCCCAGCAAAGCGGCACAGGAAGCTGGGGATGGGTGTGGGTTGCAAACCCTGCCGCTCACAGGCGTTTGTGCTCCCAGAGCACAAATCCTGGCTGAGGATTCCCAGCTGTGAAGGGACACACCTCAACACCCCCCTGTCCCAAAACACACTGAGGGGCCCTCTGCTGGGACACTTCTCTCCCAGGAGGTGCCTGTAGGTGACACTGATGTCCCCACGCACAGGTCCGAGGGCTCAGGGACAAACCAGCTTGGCAAGGTGGCTCAGGGACAATTTGGGGAGTGTCACTGGGCTGGAGAGCAGGGACAGGGCAACACAAGGGAGGAATCTGGGGGTCAGCCCCTGCCCAGAACCAGCCCGTGGGCTCTGCCTACAGCAGCCTCACCTCCAGCCCATGAAACACAAACCTGAGCAAAATCTAGGAATTCTCATCTCCAACAGCCAAAGAGGAGCTCCCGACTTTTGATCCAGTCAAGTAATTTAAAGCAGAACACAGGCCAGAGGGATGGTGTTCCATTCTTTGAGGATAACTGTGGAATATAAACACAATGAGGAGGTGAAAATTAAGAGTCTCTTTGTGAAAACAGGGGGGGAAACACAGGACACGGGAGCTGCTGCTCTGGGCTGGAAATGCAGCAGCAGCACCTTGCCCCAGAACTCCTCTGAAAATGCAGGAGCATCTCTTTCAGGAGCAGCACAACGCCACGAGGCCGTGGAGGCGGGGCTGTGAGCTGGAACGGTGATCCGCGACAAGTTCCGGTATTCCAGTGAATTGTTCAGGAATGCCCTGGGTTTGTAAGAACTGCTGGACTGCCAGCTGGACAGGCAGAGCCCAGCTGAGGGACAGGGACAGCGCGGGATTGGTTTGAGTGTTTTGATGTGCAAGGAAGGAGAGCCGTGGAGTGGCTGCTTCTCAGCTCGCTGATGATGAGCACCCACCGGCCCCGGAACCAGCGGGGCTGCAGTGACTCACCTTGTTTTGGTCGCTCCACAGCGCAGGGAAAATGAACCTGTAAATATTTTAATCAGTTCGTCAGGCAAACTCTCCAGGATGACTTTCACTGTGAGCAGCCAGGTCTGCTGGGGGCTGAATTTGAGTTTAATGCATTTTATAGGCTCTCTTTATCCCTAATAAAAGCACGGGAGTAAATCAGACGGTCCAGAGGCACCCACGGAGTCAGGATACAATTCACATACCGCTGGATCTGCTGGATTGGATGGAATCCTCCTGGGCAAATCCATTGTGCAGAGGGAAATGCAAATCAGGGACCAGAGCAGTGTGTGCCCCACACCTGACAGGAACCTGGGCTTCTTCCCTCACCCTGGAATTGTGAGGCTGAGGAGTTTCAATGGGACCTTTCCCTGCTCCTTCTTAGGGAGATGTGCTCGTGCTGTGAACGGGCAGGATTTATGGGAAGGCTGGACATCAGTGTAACAATCTTGCACAATAGGGTTATTTGTTTAAGATTATTAATCCATTAAACATATTTGGTGCTGATTCAGGGGAGTCACCCCTCTCCACAGCTCCAGGATGGACAGGCACCTGTCATTCCAAGGCTTATCTCTGCCCAACTGGAATCCAGCAGCTGCTGTTGTGTGCTGAGGCAGATGAAAAGGGCACAGCTCACGCAGGTAATCGGCTTCTAACGAGGGCAGCGCCGGCAGCTGATGCAGCAGCTGCATTTCAAACCATTCCAGCTCTTTCTGTGCCTCTCACAAAAGCTCTGGATATGCTGTGTGCAGGGATGAGCCTGACTGCAGGCAGATCCCCCATTAACGAGCTTTGTTCCTCGGGTATTACACGATAATAAGGCCGGGAGAAATTCTTGACACTAAAATTGCTCTCCACTCGTGTTTGAATTCCTGGGAGAAGATAACATCTTAATAAAAAGTTCCAGCTATTCTTGGCACGGGGACAATTCTATCTATAGAGCCGTTCCAGCAGAGCGTTCTGCTGGCACAGAGGATCGGTGCCAGGAAGAGAGGGAGCTAATTACCCTGAAAGCATCTGATGCACAGATAATGCGGGATCGATGCATACAGAGAAAGGAATTATCTCCAAGGAGCCCTTCCCTTGTCTCCAGCGCTTCCTGCCGAGCCCACAGCACGGCAGAGTGATACATTTGCATATGCCATATTAAATATGCGTTGCCATAAATATTCTGCTTTTTGCAGCTGCCTGTCTCGGGGTTGTGAGCCACTCAGGCAGATGTTGTTAAAATCCATCACTCTGCTCAGGAATGATGCAGTTCCTTGACCAAGGAATACCTGATAAACTGACAGCAGCTTTTGCTGGTGGCTGAAGAAGACTCCAAGGCTCATTTAAATCCCATTTAAAATCTTTTAATGAGACCAGACCACGGATTTTTCATTGATAAGTAAAACTTACCTCCCCGACAGGGGCTGAAATCTGTGCCTTGGAGGTGAAGGCCGGCTAGATAAGGCAGGTTTAACCCAGGAATGGGTTAAAAAAGGAGGGCTAGAAATCAGTGACTTCCAGCTGGGAATAACCTGGGATAACTCAGCGTGAAGGAGATCCTCTGGCCGGACCGAGTGCTGCTCTCTGCCCGTGTACCTGTGCCCAGTTGTTGCTTTGGGGGCTCCCTGGGTAGTGAGGGAATAGGAATAAATTCCCGTTTCGGTTTGTGGGGTTGTGGGTGTCGCAGCGGTCCCTGCCTGGCTGCCTCAGCAGCTGGAGGAGCCCTGCTCAGGACCCAGGGAGGATCAGCAGCTTCCAGCAGTGCCAAGCTGGATGGATCCCATCCCACCCTCCGGTAATTCCCAGCCCACAGAAGTGACATCAGTCGAGAGGCCCGGCTGCTTCCTGTCACCTGGAATGCCGGGGGACACCTTAAATCACCACCAGGAAGTGTCCAGGAGGGCTGGGCTAGCCACGGGTGTTGGCTCTGAGCACACCTGGAGGTTTTTCCCAGCAGATTCCAAGCAAGGGCACCCTGAAATCACAAAACGCGGCAAGGCAGATCGTCTGTAGCAAAACCTTCTTTTACAAATGAAACAGTTTTTTATTCACACCCCTTACAAAGTGCAAAGAGTTCACAGCCACCTTGTAAGAGTTCCGTGTGCTGTCAGCACGTCACTAATTTCCATTTGATTGTGTCACAGCCCAGGTCACAGCTGTCACTCACAGCCTCAGAAGCAGCTCTGGCAGCAACAATCCAAGTTTGTTTTTTGATTAAAAACTCGGCCACATTCATTTCAGCCAACGTACACTTGAAATATCCTTTTGGGATTTTGGAAGCAAAATCATCAAGTTAAAAAGGAAAAATTACAAAAAAGGCAAAATGCTATAAAGTAAGAAAATAAGATTCATAGTTTTTTTAAAAAATAAAAATCTCTCCTGTCAGATACAGCCTGTATATATTTAGCACTTTAGAATTAACAGTGATTCCTGGATATTATCATTATACCAGGTTCCCATTCCACCCCACAGATTTAGGTACAGATTAGTTGATCCCGTGCTGCTGTATCCAATTCCTGTTAAAGCTCTCATCTTTCCTGGCTTTTACCAGCCAGTCCTTCTCGTTCTCCTCCTCAGAGTCACTCATTTCACTGGAATCACCAGCCAGCAGCCGAGAATAATTAATTTTCCTCTGCCGGGGCAGTTTGGATTGGACAATTACAAAGAAGAGGATCCAGAGCCCCAGCCCCACGCAGCTCCCCTGGAACAGCACTGCCAGCCCCAAGTGCTGCACCACAAACCCCTCCACAAAGCTGCCTAGGCTGGCTCCCCCCACCCAGAGCCCCCCGAGTAGGGTGTGCAGGGCACGCTCCGTGCCTGGCGTGGCGATGTCCCCCACTGTCCCCTCTAGCTGCCACCCCAGGGCCCCGCTGCTGAGGCCGGACAGTGCCTGCACGGGGAGCGCTGCCCGCGGAGCCCGGAGCAGGGAGTAGCTCAGGATCTGCGCTGCCAGCACGCTCAGGCTCAGGACCACCACCCTGCCGCCCGGCAGTGCCCGCAGCAGCTGCCCCCTGAAGGGGCAAAGGCCCAGCTCTGCCAGCGGCCCCAGCGCCACCCAGAGCCCCATGAAAAGCTNGCAGTGCCAAGCTGGATGGATCCCATCCCACCCTCCGGTAATTCCCAGCCCACAGAAGTGACATCAGTCGAGAGGCCCGGCTGCTTCCTGTCACCTGGAATGCCGGGGGACACCTTAAATCACCACCAGGAAGTGTCCAGGAGGGCTGGGCTAGCCACGGGTGTTGGCTCTGAGCACACCTGGAGGTTTTTCCCAGCAGATTCCAAGCAAGGGCACCCTGAAATCACAAAACGCGGCAAGGCAGATCGTCTGTAGCAAAACCTTCTTTTACAAATGAAACAGTTTTTTATTCACACCCCTTACAAAGTGCAAAGAGTTCACAGCCACCTTGTAAGAGTTCCGTGTGCTGTCAGCACGTCACTAATTTCCATTTGATTGTGTCACAGCCCAGGTCACAGCTGTCACTCACAGCCTCAGAAGCAGCTCTGGCAGCAACAATCCAAGTTTGTTTTTTGATTAAAAACTCGGCCACATTCATTTCAGCCAACGTACACTTGAAATATCCTTTTGGGATTTTGGAAGCAAAATCATCAAGTTAAAAAGGAAAAATTACAAAAAAGGCAAAATGCTATAAAGTAAGAAAATAAGATTCATAGTTTTTTTAAAAAATAAAAATCTCTCCTGTCAGATACAGCCTGTATATATTTAGCACTTTAGAATTAACAGTGATTCCTGGATATTATCATTATACCAGGTTCCCATTCCACCCCACAGATTTAGGTACAGATTAGTTGATCCCGTGCTGCTGTATCCAATTCCTGTTAAAGCTCTCATCTTTCCTGGCTTTTACCAGCCAGTCCTTCTCGTTCTCCTCCTCAGAGTCACTCATTTCACTGGAATCACCAGCCAGCAGCCGAGAATAATTAATTTTCCTCTGCCGGGGCAGTTTGGATTGGACAATTACAAAGAAGAGGATCCAGAGCCCCAGCCCCACGCAGCTCCCCTGGAACAGCACTGCCAGCCCCAAGTGCTGCACCACAAACCCCTCCACAAAGCTGCCTAGGCTGGCTCCCCCCACCCAGAGCCCCCCGAGTAGGGTGTGCAGGGCACGCTCCGTGCCTGGCGTGGCGATGTCCCCCACTGTCCCCTCTAGCTGCCACCCCAGGGCCCCGCTGCTGAGGCCGGACAGTGCCTGCACGGGGAGCGCTGCCCGCGGAGCCCGGAGCAGGGAGTAGCTCAGGATCTGCGCTGCCAGCACGCTCAGGCTCAGGACCACCACCCTGCCGCCCGGCAGTGCCCGCAGCAGCTGCCCCCTGAAGGGGCAAAGGCCCAGCTCTGCCAGCGGCCCCAGCGCCACCCAGAGCCCCATGAAAAGCTCGCTGCTGCCCTGGTCCTGCAGCTGCCACAGGAGGAAGTTGTGCCCGGCGGAGCTGGCAGCACCCACAAGGAACAAGGTGCCCGCGAACAGCAGTGCCCGGCCGTCCTCCCACAGCACGGCCAGTGCTTTGGCCAGCCTGGGAGCACAGGCGCTTTTCCTGGGAATGTGGCCAGGAAAGAAGACACTGACAAGCAGGGAGAGCATCGCCAGGACAGTGTAGCCATAGAAGTGCACAGCGAGGTGGGGGATGGAGCGGCCGAGGGAGCAATCCAGCTGATCCACCAGCACGGACACGCTGCAGGCTCCGGCGGCCACACCCAAGGAACCCCACAGCCACAACTGCCCAAACCTGTCCATGGCGTCCACAAAGTCCAGGTACTCATAGACAATCTCATCCATGGCCCATTCCAGGGAAGTGGCCAACAGTTCCCAAAGCACCACAGTGGTCAGGACCATGAGAAAAACCTGGTACTCTCTGTCCTGGGAGATGCTTTGCACTGCCTCGAAGTTGACATCTAGAGAGTCTGAAACGTTTTCAGAAATGTAGACATCTCCAGCAGTGGGGAAAGCTGTTTTAAACAAAGCTGGCTCATTCCTCTCAGTAGCATTTAGGCTTTCCTCAGCATTATCAGCAAGATCGGTCGCAGCAGAACTCGGAGTTTCCTCCTGGAGTCCGGGGAACGGAGGTCCGTAGGAAGCCGGTCTTTCTGGCTCCTGTGTCTGCTGATCAATGCCTCTCACTGTCCAGCCAGAGGAATCATCCAAGGAGCCATTTTCCTTTGGATCGCCTTCCCCAACCCCTCTGCCATTTTCCTGAAGTGCACCTGTCGTGCCCAATAACCCCTGGAAGGTTGAACTGCCCAGAGCGGGCTTCCTGCTCGCTGCGAACACGTCAGCAGCTGTTCTCCCCGTTCCCTTTGGCACAGCTCTCGTGTTCGTCACAGCGCTCGAGTTTAACGCTGTGTAACTGCTTGTGCCGGGGCTGGGCACCGGGAGGGTCATCGGGCTGGGCACTGTGGCGGGCACCGTGGTGGGCAGCGGGATGAGCAGAGCGGAAGGCAGCACGGAGGGCAGGGAGCCGGGCAGACTGAGCTGCCCGCTGTGGTCACAGCCCGTATCCACCGCGTCCCCCGTAGGCGGGATGAGGGTGAGCGCCAGGCTGGCCCCGGCCGAGCCCAGCACCGATCCCGCCAGCAGCAGCCGCCGGCCGGCGCGGTCCCGCGGGCAGCACAGGGGCACGGCGAGGGCCGCCAGGTGCCGGGCCCCGGCCGCNGGGAATGGCCCGGCACCGACACGGGAACGGCCCGGCACCGGCACGGGAATGGCACCGGCGCCCACACGGGAACGGCCCGGTACCGGCACCGGCAAGGGAATGGCATCGGCACCCACACGGGAACGGCCCGGTACCGGCACAGGAATGGCACCGGCACGGGAATGACCCGGCGCGTCCCCGTCCCTCAGGATCCCGGGATGGCTCGGGCTGGAAGGGGCCGCAGCGATCACCCGGCCCGA
>VYXC01011375.1:27884-45640 GCA_013397175.1 Platysteira castanea
CGGCTGCACCTGCCCCGCCCCGGGGGGGTGGCGGGGGCGCAGCGCCATCTGCCGGCCGGCACAGGAATAGCACCGGCACCGGCACTGGCATGGGAATGGCCCGGCACCGACACGGGAACGGCCCGGCACCGGCACGGGAATGGCACCGGCACCGGAATGGCCCGGCACCGGCACGGGAATGGCACCGGCGCCCACACGGGAACGGCCCGGTACCGGCACCGGCACAGGAATGGCACCGGCACCCACACGGGAACGGCCCGGTACCGGCACCGGCAAGGGAATGGCATCGGCACCCACACGGGAACGGCCCGGTACCGGCACAGGAATGGCACCGGCACGGGAATGACCCGGCGCGTCCCCGTCCCTCAGGATCCCGGGATGGCTCGGGCTGGAAGGGGCCGCAGCGATCACCCGGCCCGAGCGCCCGGCGCAAGCCGAGGAGCGGCGGCTGCTGTTGCGCTGGGCTCGGATGGGACCAGCCCGGGGCTCCCCTGGGGTGAGGGGGACACGGCTGGAACTACATGGAACGGGATTGCGTCCGGGTGGTTCTGGAATACTCCCAGTGAGAGGAACTCCACACCCACTCTGGACAGTCTGTTCGGGGCTCGGTTGCTGCACAGGGAAGAAACCGTACCTCGTGCTCAGGTGAAACTGCTTGGCATCCGCTCCCTCGCCACGTGCAGACACACAACAACCACCAGCTGGCAGTTTCAGCTTGGGTTTGTCTTAATTCCTTTCAACTGTCATTAAAAGGATTGCACCCTCTGGCAGAGATCATCCAGGACACCTATACAAATAATTTATCATCCGTCTACACAATTTACAGCTGTACAGAACAAACTCTGGACACACAGCTCCCACTCCAGCCCAGTTCAAAGCCTCCTGGCTTTTTGAGCATTTTCCTTATGTGCTGTGGTGCACAAACCCCACAGTGAAGCCCCGAAGAGACAGAGGGTGCAGAGTCACTGGTCACCCCTGAAACCCCACATTACCCCAACAACAACAGCTGGTTGTGCAGGGCATTCCTGACTTGTCTGTGAGCCTCCTGCCTCCTCTCAGCTCCCTTCAGGGACAGAATGTTTGCTGCCCAAGTCTGGCCTTGGGGAGCACCAAGAATGTGTTGTGAGGTGAAAACCAGCACTGGAAAACTGAATGCTGCTGCTGAAGTTTTGCAGAGCTGTGACTTCCATGTGGCATTTTAAGGCTTGACAGCTGTGCTTGGCTCTGCAGGGAGCAAGACACTGCATCTGTCAGCATTCTTATGGCGATGCCTTTGGAAATGGCCATGTTGTGCCCAGCGTGGTCTTGCAACTGTTGGTGCAGCTTTGGGGTTAAATATTTCATGAGACCTGGAGGATTTTGCGCTGCTGAAGATCCATTTCATACTGCTGGCAGCTCCAGAGCTGCTGTGCCCCAGGAGAGTGTCAGGGGTTGGTTTGGGTGGCATTTGGAGTGGGAGACAATAAACCTTTGGCTTGGGAACAGGAAGGGACAATTCCTGCTGTGCCAGGAGCAGGAATAGGGCTGCCCTGTGCTGGCTGGCAAAGACCAGGGAAATCTGAGGGTTGAACCCCTGTCCTGGCTGAGCTCACAGGGGAAGGCCAGTCCTGCTGGGGCTGTGGGGGTTGTTCCTGGGATGTACAACCACAATGCCACCAGTGCTCACAAGGCTCCAGATGAGATGTCCAGAAGCTGCACAGGGAAGCCACAGAGAAATCCCAGGTGGTCTCCAAGGTGCAGCTCAGGTGTCACAGAGCTGCAATGCAGCCTCACTGTCTGCTCCATGGAGGTCTCTTCTTCCAGCAGGACCATCCACAGCCAAACACATCCCACAGTCTGGGCAGCCCGAGTGGTTCTTGCCTGTCCCTCACTGCCAAATATCACACCAGATTTTCCTGTTTCACGCCATCCATCGTTATCCCGTGTCCCCTTTGAACCACCAGCAGGTTTTCACTGCCTTCCATGGAGGTTGCACTGAACGCAGGTGTTCTTCCTTGAGGGCAGGGATACCATGAGCTGTCCTAAATCAGGCTGCAGAGTTTGGGCTGCTTTGCCCAAGTGTGACACCCTCTGCCAGAATGAGTTTTCTGTGCAGAACCTGACAGTCAGGCCCTGATCCCTGCTGGGCTATGAGACATCTCCAAAATAAATATCACTGCTGCCAACTGCCCTGGGATTGCCAGCACAGCCATCAAAGCCAGCACCGCCTCACAGGGATCTCCTCAGTCTTCCTGAATGGAGGAGCTCAAAGCTTTTCCCTGACTTATGCAAAATGTCAAAGCTCAGTCCTGCAGCATGGCTGTGCCCTTGGCTGTCAGCCACTGTCACACTGTCAGCAGCAGGGCATGGCTGTCCCGTCCGAGCTTATCCACCTCTGCTGGGGCAGCAGTTCACACCACTGCCTTTTAAAGTCACCACTGGTGTCTTTTAGAGTGTTTTCTTTCCCCATGTCCTCTGTGATGACCCCGTGTCATAACTCACACCACCTTTTCCCCGTTTCCATCACTGGATGGCTCCTGCAAAAGTGTTGATGGGCAGCAGCAGAGACTTGGGCAGGTATTTCACAAGCCCCACATCTTCTGCTTCGTGAGGGCTGCATTTCATGGTCCTTGTCTTCTGCAGGCAGTAGCTGGGCTCGAGGCAGGGAGACACCTCCAGGCTGGAAGAGCACAAGAACACGTTTACTGCATGTTCAAACCTGATCTCCAAGCAAACCTCAGCTCTCTGCACTGCCTGCTGAGGGAGGGCTCTCACACTGCGAGCTACAGCTGCTTTTCTGCTCCTTTCAGCTGGGTTTGGCTGCAGAGCTAGGCTGCTGTGTGTTAGTGTTTGACACAAACCCAGCGTCCCGAGCCTGGCTCAGCCTGAAGCTCAGGAATTCATAGTTTATGTTGGCTGGACCTTGAACCATCAGCACATCCATGTCATCACTCCAGGCACACTAATCCCTGCCATTCCACAGGGCTGGATCCTGCCTGCACGTGCTGGAGACCCCCCGGTGAGGGATGCCATCCATGCAGAGAGCAGCAGCATCACGATAAAATTCATAATTCAGGGGATCCAAGCCCCATTTGCCCCTGGAGGTTTGTCCCTGGTATTCTGCCGTCTCACTGACAGCATCGTTTGTGTAAACAACCATTTTGTTCTTCACACCATCACCCAAACACACAAATGTGGGAGAGCCCCACTGTGCCCTGCTTTCCCTGGAGAAGTAACGGGTTTGCCTTGGTGTTTTTGCCATGTATGAGGGTCAGGGCTCCCTGGAAAACAGGAGGGGATGCAGTGGGGGTGTGCAGAGCCTGGCACCCAGGGGTTCTCACCCGATCACATCCCTGTAGGTTCTCCTGCTGTCCTTGTCCAGCTGCACTGTGAAGGGTCTGTGCTCTGGGCTCCTGATCTTGATATTCCGTGTTTTGAACCTGTTTGCCACAGCCTGGATGGGAAGAAGAGGGAGAGCCTGCTGCGGGTGTCCCTCCCCTCCCTGGGCTGGTGTGAAAGGGACAGAAAACTACATTTCTCTGGTTTTATTCTTTAACCCCAGATGTGTCACAAGGTGAATGCTTTCTCTGTATTCACAACCTGGCCATGTTTTGTAAGGACAAACTTTCCAAACTGGCAGGCCCTGCACAGGCTCTGAGTTTGGGGTGTCTGCTGTGGGGCAAGGTCTGTGCTCTGTGGCCATGGAATGTCTGTGTGGGTGGCTGCAGTGGGGCTGCAGCACCTCGGTGTTCCCAACAGCCAGGTGAGGATGAGCAAAATGTGCTGGCTAAAAGATTTATTCCTCCACTTTGTCCCTGTGGTCACGGAATAATCCCAGCAGCAGCTCTGGCATTCAGGGGCTCCTGAGACAAGATTCAGTGTGGCACTGACCAGCAGGGAGGGCATCTGAGGCTTTGGTTCAAACATCCAGATTTTTCCATGGAAAATAATTACAAAGCGCCCTCCAAGTGGAGTGTCCCCAAAGCCTTCTCCTCCCCACAGGGTTGCCCCTTTCCCTGCTGTTGTAGGGGATTTTGCCCTGCAGGGCCTGAGGACCCCACGGGTACTCACTGAGAAGGACCGTCCTGCCAGGTTGCTGATCCTGATGATCTCGGTGATGGTCACACTCAGACAGCCCCGCTCTGTGACAGAAGCAGAGGGTTGGTCTGGGGCCATGGCACAACCTCAGCTCAGCTTTCCAGGGGCCCCTGCCCCACATTTGGGTGCACTGGTTATGAACACACGGGACAGCAGGAAAGGGCACTCCAGCAGCTCCATGGGCAGAGGAATTGTGTGGGATCGTGCTCGGGGTGGAAAGCTTGGAGGCTGTGCTAAGGGCCGGGTGAAAGAAGAAGGCTGGAGCAGAGGGAAGATGCTTAAATCCTGTGTGAGCCTCAGATACGGCATTCCTGAGAAAACCTCAACTAGACCTTCAGGACACCAATGTTCCTGTCACTGCTTCCACCCCCGCAGCCCAGACACAGCTGGCACCCAGCACAGCGGCCAGACTTACCCTGCTGAGCACCAGAAACCTCAGCAAAGTGGGAAGAACCCACCTTCAGCCTCGCCAGCGGGGATGGCTTTCATCAGCATTCCCGTGGAGCGCAGGGCCAGAGCCAGCTCCTTCTCCCGGTCACTCAGCACAACCTGTGGGCAGGACCGGACCCTGTCAGTACCCCTAGCAGAGGGGCTGGGCGTGGGGAGGGCTGGGGACACCTTTTCACAAAGGTGACCTGACAGGGTCACCACAACCTCTCTGTCCTTGCCTGGAGAGCAGCTCCAGGGAAAAGAGGGAGGGTCAGTGTCCCTTTAGGAGAGCTGTGCCCTGCTGGGCACCCCTGGGAGCAGAGACATTTTGGGTATCGAGAGCCCCGCTCACCTTCCTGTAGGTCACTGTGAGGTCGATGCCAGGGCCATCCAGGGTGGTTTTCCTCTTGGTTGTGCTCAGCTCTGCAAGGAGGGAACCAGGTGGGATTGAATTTCCCACATCCCACCTGTCTATGGTCAGCAGAGAGGGAGCTGAGCCACCCCAGTGTCACTCAGTGGCCTGGCACATTGTCCCTTCTGTCCCTGCCTTGGGAGCTGAGGCTCTGTGCCAGTGGCATGGACTCACTGCAGGCTCTGTGCCCAACCTCAGGGACAAATATCAGGCATTCACGGAAGTCTTGTCAGGAACGAGGTGTATTTGCCCACGGCCTGGAGCTGTGCAGGCTGGGGGGTGGGGTGGGTGGGCTCTGGGGATGGCAGGAGCCCTGTCCAGGCTGGGGCTGGTGGGACACACACACCTCTGTGGGAGGGGCTCTCCTGCACCTGGGTCAGCAGCTCTGTGAGGAACACGTCCTCGGCCGGCTCCTGCGCTGGGTCCTGGAACAGGACCTGAAAGAGAGGAAAATCCCTGACAGGAACATCCCTGAGGGGAACATCCCTGATGGGAACATCTCTGAGGGGAATATCCCTGAGGGGAACATCTCTGAGGGGAACATCCCTGACGGGAACGTCCCTGACGGCAATGTCCCTGATGGGAACATCTCTGAGGGGAACATCCCTGAGGGGAGCATCCCTGAGGACATCTCCTCCATCATCCTGGGGTGTAACACGGGGCTTGTGGCACAGACAGCTCCTCCAGAGCAGCCAAAGGGGAGCTGGGACCTCATCATGGCACTCAGGGTTCCCACGGGATGGGGGAACTGCCCTGGCTTTGCTCCCTGAGCTCCAGGAGCGTGGCAGGCCTTGCCAGAAGCCCTGGGGACCTGCCCAGCAGAGCAGCGGGCAGTGTCCCCTGCCACTGGATGTCACTGTACCCTCAGAGCTGTCAGCTCCCAGCCACTCACATCACCGGGAGCACTGCCCAGGTGCTCAGCCAGGCTGAGATGTTGCTGAGCTTCAGGGGATGCAATTCCTCTCTGATCCAACCTAAATCACCAGGTCACTCCAGCCCTGGATTATTTTCTTTTCATGGGCTTGTTTTGGGCAAGATGTGCAGAGCAGGTCCTGGTGAACCTCTCTGAGCGCTCCTGGCCCCACATTGAGCTCCTGCGGGACTTGGCTCACACCTCTGGGCAGCTTCCTGCAGCCAGAGAGGAAGAGGGGGTCCTAACCCAAAGGGAAACAGGGGCAGCGTTTGCAGCTGAGGCAGCCTCACGTCCTGGGTGCCCAGAGAGCAGCTCAGGGGCCTCTATCTGGAAACCACATCTGGAGCCAGTTCCTCGTCCCCTGCTCAAATCACCCACGGTCTCACTGTCGGGTGTTATCGTGGAGGAGAAATGAGTGGAAGAAAATTCCACCAGAAAATCAAAATGCCCAGCCACAAACCGAGGCCCAGGTGCTCCAAGGACTGACAGGCCATGGGCTTTTAGGGAAGTAAGTCCTGGGGATGCCCCACCAGGAATTACCAAAGCTCTTTGCAAGCCTCGTGCCAGTTTGCCCATGCAGGGGCTCCTCCTGTGCTGCAGTAGGTGCCACAGTGGCTGTGAGCAGATTCAAGGGAGGTCTGTGCATCAGCCTGAGCTTTGGAGGGGCTGCCAGGACTGCCAGAGGAGCAGGAAGGGGAGGGTTAATGTCATGTGCCCAAATTTAGCTCTTCTTTGCCCTCCTCGAATGCCAGGCCTCACTCTGACACCATTTCAGAGCAAAGCCGGCAGGAAATAAATCAAATGTGCTGCAGGAAACCCTGCAAAGCCCCTGGAAGGTACAGGGCAAAGCTGTACTTTTTTTTTGCAAAGCTGCTCAGCAAAGCCCCGTTTGCTCTCAGCATCTAAAGCAGTAGGAGGTACCAGGGCTCCCGAGCAGCCCGAACCCAGCAGGACAGGAAATCTGCAATCCTGTGGGGAATATCAAGGCTCCCTTT
This sequence comes from Platysteira castanea, assembly GCA_013397175.1. Taxonomy (NCBI): domain Eukaryota; kingdom Metazoa; phylum Chordata; class Aves; order Passeriformes; genus Platysteira; species Platysteira castanea. The sequence goes on from VYXC01011375.1 coordinate 34,711, forward strand.
GCTGAGCTGTGAGATCCTTGGCCTTGCCAGGATATTGAGTCCAGATGAGCTGGGCTTCAGAGTCACTGGGTCGGGGAGCTGTCAGGGAGGGACAGGCTGGGGGAACGGGGATCCAGGCTCGGGTCTGCTGGAAGCCCCCAGACACTGCTGCCTCTGCTGGCTCTGCCAACCCTTGCAGGGCCACTGAAGGCCCGCAGGCTGTGCCAGCTGTGCCACCCACCTTGACAGTGTGCACCTGGAAGCAGACAGGCTGGGTGCCCATGCGGGCGTAGTAGGCGATGACATCGGTGAGGAACAGGTCAGTCACCAGGGCCCTGCTCGGCAATGATGGCTGGGGGGGTAAATCACAGGCTGGGTCAACCCCTGTCACTTCTCAAAAACCCTGCCACAAAGTGCCACCCCTTCCAGGACACAAGGTCAGTGATGAGCTGTCCTCTGCCCTCGCCACTGACAGGGAGCGGGAGCTGCTCCCACCTCTCAGCCTTTTTTTTTGTAGGCTACCACTGGTGGCTCAGACTGCCAGGAAATGAGAGCTGGGGGGATTTCAGCAAATGTTTTCTTTCTTGAAATCTGCCATTTCCTGTCCCTCGGTCAAAAAACCCATCACAGCAAATGGCTCTTGTGGGCTGGGGCAGTGGCAGCCACAGGCACCTCCTGGCAGGGCCCTGGGGAGGGTTTGCAGGAGGAAATCTCTGTCTGGGGTGTGAATGAGCCCTGCAGAGCCCTGGGGAGGGTTTGCAGGAGGAAATCTCTGCCTGGGCATGGAGAGCCCTGCAGGGCACAGACCCCTCCTCAGGTGGTGCAGGTGTTTGGGAAATGGGAAGGTTTTCCTCGTACCATGGTGGCCAGCTTGGGGATCATGTGACACAGGGTGTTGATGTTGCTCTCATACCAGGGGTCAGTCCTGCCCAGGTACCTGGCCACCTCACACAGCTCGTCGAGGCCAGCATGGTCCTGTGGGGGAAACACAGCTCAGATTCACTCCAGCCTAGGGACTGTTTGCTTTTCCTGGGCTTGTATTGAGCAAAATGTGAGGAGAAGGTCCTGGAGAACCCTTCCCAGCCACTTCCAGCCCTAAATCCAGCTCCTGTGGGATTTGGCTCACACTTCTGAGAAGGTTCCTGCAGCCAAAGAGGAACAGGGGGCTTCACTGTACCAGGAGCTGTAAGAAGGTGGAGAGATCTGTGACATTCCACCATCCCTCCCCTTTCCCTGCTCCACCCAGAGAAGTTGGCAAACTCATTTAGGAGGTGCTCGAGCACAAAAATTCCGTGAGGAATGAAAAGAAGGAATACTGATTTTTATATTTGCCTGTTGGTTGGGAGTCACAGCCAGCTCCAGGCCAGCTTAAAAGATCCAACAATTAAAATTCAACCATTTATTTCTCTCTGTCTCGAGGCTGTCAGAGGGGAAGGGATGTGCCTGACATAAACTGCAACAGTGACTCACAGACCTAAAACCGGGGCCATGGCCAAGGAGGCGAAGCCCTCAACGAGCAGCAACTGCTTCCCCTCAGCACTGGGGAGGTGGGAAAAGCAGCAGTCCTTGGCTAAACCTCACGGGTCCTCCTGCATCGGGTCCCTGGAAGCAGAACTGAAGGAGCTGTGACTCCAAACTGAGCCCAGCAGCTCCATGTTGGCTCCCACCCTCCTTGTTCTGGGAATGGGGCATGAAGGGGTGGGAATTCCTGGATCCCCTTGCTCTTCCCCCCAGATCCCCATGCCCGGCCGCTGTCAGGTGCTCACCGCAGCAGCCGAGGGGTGCAGCTGCCCCGGCACCACGGGGATGTGGTAGAACTGCAGGTTCAGCCTGGGCGTCAGGAACACTCGCCGGGTTTCCCGTTTCCTGAAATGAAAAACAAAATGTCCCGAGGGGAAGGGGCAGAACGCGGCTCCTGGCCAAGGCTGGGCAGTGCCAGGACACTGCAGCTGCTCTGCCACCTGCCCCCCTCGCTGCCGCCTTTCCCAGAGTGGCAGCAGTGCCCCGGGTTCCCAAATCGAGCTAGGGGAGGCGGTGGGGAGCCTCAGAGAGGTTTTTTGTCAGGGCCCGGTGTCCCTGTGCACCCAGCTCCGCTCCCCAGGCACTGTCACCCACCCCCGCCCCACGCCTGGGAGCCAGCTGGGGAGCCAGCTGGAAAACAGCTTCTCTGTGGAAATTTTCCCTTTGCCATGGGAAAACACCTTGCCTCGTTTGTTGTTCATTTCACCCAGCCTCCGGCCAGAAGGGAGGACTCGCCGTGTGCATCACTTGGGCCAGGAGAGCAGACAGTACCAGTCGGATGCATTTGGGAGCCGAACTCTCCACTCCTTACCCGGGTAACGCTGAGCCCAGCCCCGTCCCGTTCCCAGCCACCCCGGCTGCCCCAACAGCCTGAAGGACGAAGCAGCCGCCCTGTCCCACTATCCCCCCGAGCCCGGGTGGCCCCCAGTACCTGAGGGAGTGGTAGGCTTGTGCCAGGCGCCCCAGGATGCGGTCGTCCCCCAGCAGCACCACGCGGGCGGTGTGCAGCCTCTGCAACGGGGCCGCGGGCTCCGGGGGCTTTCCCGACCTCCTGGGCAGCTTCCCGGCGGGCTTTCCCCCGGGACCACCGCTGCCAGCCTGCAGGAAGGCCACGCTGTCCAGCGGGGACAGCTTTTTCTTGATGCCCCCTTTCCTATGGAGCCGGGAGTGCTCGGTGTCCGCGGTGCAGGGGGTACAGGGGGCACACTGGGCACAAGGCTCCTCCTGGGCGGGCAGGTCCCGCTCGATGCCGCTGTCGGTGGAGAGCACGGAGAAGCGGCTCTGCTCGCAGCAGGAGCAGTCCGGAAGGATGTCCTGGATCTCGAGGGGCTCCAGGTCCTGCCCGAGGCAGTCGGGCTCGCAGCTCTGCGACAGCGGGCGGAGGAACAGCACCAGCTCCTTCCCTGCGGGCACAGAGCAGCCTCAGCAGGCACAGCCAGGCTCTACCAGCTTCAGCCCTGTCCCGCCCAGGCTGCCCTCCTCCCAGGCCAGCTGCAGAGCAGAGATCTCCAGCAGCGGGTCCAAGGGCAGTCAGCCTTTCCATCCCAGTTCCCACGGAGAGAGCTCAGCACCACTCCAGTCACAGAATCCCAGACTAGTTTGGGTTGGAAGGGGCCTTGAAGATCATCTCCTTCCCACCCTCTGCCATGGGCAGGGACACCTTCCACCACGCCAGGATGCTCAGAGCTCCATCCAGCCTGGCCTTGGACACTGCCAGGGATGGGGCAGCCACAACAAAATCAAGTACCCTGGGCACATCCTGCTGCAGCCCCAGCTCCTTCACCCCTTTACACCCCAAATCCCCTGATGTGACCCCAGCAGCCCCAGGAAGGAGGTCTGGAACAGCCAGCACAAATCTCCACGAGCCTGGCCTTGGGACAGTGGTTCCAAAACTTCCTGCCCAAGGGTCAGGGCTAAGTGATCCCTTTGGGACAGGACTCCCAGGCTTAAACCCCACCCCAGCCCCGGGACACTCACAGAGCTGCTCATCTTCTGTCCACAGGTGGAAGCTGATGTTGGGGTTGGGCAGAGGGGTCCCCTGCAGCCCCTCCTGGGGGGCATCCCCTGGGAAAATAAGGATACTTGCAGCACATGGGAGCATTCCCCCACACAGGAGCACGAACCTCCCAGTGCTGAGCACTGGCTGAGGCAGCCCCAGGACTCTCCTGGCCAGATGTGAGGCTGTGAGGCCTCTGCTCTCACAGACTGAGCCATCACAAAGTGTCCACAACATTGGAGGGAGAAATGAAAATAGGGAAACTGAGGCAGGGGTGAAGGACCTTGCTTAGCAGCCAGCAGAGGGATTGCAGAATAAATCAACATTCCTCTGACACTGGGCCTCCAGGGCACATAGTGATCTGAACCCTCTGACCCCACCAGCACTGGTTCTTTTAACCCAGGAGCTCTGGGACAATAGTGGGACAATTTAACCCTCACTGCCCCCAAAAGGTGATGGTGCCATGCCCCTCACTGCCCCCAAAAGATGATGGTCCCACACCCCTCACTGCCCCCAAAAGGTGATGGTTCCACTGCCCTCCTGGCACCACCAGCTGCTCCTCCCCATATCCTGCACTGGGACAGTCACCAGCTCTTCTGGGGAGGGGTTGGGACACAGGGAGTAGCCAGGAGAGGAACCATGGCCCCATTTCCCTCTGGCTACCCCAGGTCTGTGTGAAGAGATGTAGTGGATGGGGAATTGGTTAGTTTGTGTGTCTCCAGTGGCACCAGGCTGGAACAGAGCATGGCAAGGATGGCAGAGGATGGTAGTACCACCACTCAGCACATCACGGAAAGGTTTGGGCAGGAAGGGACCTTTAAGGCCCATCCAGTCCCACGCTGAATCAGCAGTAGGAATTTCCACTGTCCCTTTCTTCAGTGACAAATCTGCCTGCCAGGGCCAGCTCTCCCTGCTGGCTGTGGAGTCACTGCAAGGAGCCTGATGCTACTGCTAAAGGGGATGGCAGGGACACAGCGGGGACACGGGGGCTCCCTGTCCTGGTGGGAATGTCTGGCTGGGGCTCACCTGCGGGCAAGGAGCCCAGGAGGCTGTGGTAGATCGTCTCCAGCTTGGCCGTGTGCTGGTCCCGCTCCAAGCCCCCCTCACTCCCCGCACACTCCACGGCTGCCACCACCTGCTGGAACCAGTGCTCCACATTCCCCGGGGACAGGGCCTGTTGGGAGAGGGGCTGTGAACATCTGGGAACAGAGAATGCTCCATGGGCTGGGCCTGTTGGAAGAGAGGCTGTGAACATCTGGGAACAGGGAATGCTCCAAGGGCAGGGTGAGGTTCCTGCAGTGCCCAGGGGCTCTCAGAGGCAGTTTCAGTGGCAAAACCAACACTCAGACTAAAAATTCCAAACTCTGGCTCTGCTACAGCCACTGTTTTCCATTTGAAGGATGTTTGAGTTCAACTCCAACCCAACACTGGGGCTGCCAGGGCTGGAGACAAGCACTGAGGGGCTGGGGGGGAGCTCTGCACTTGCCAAAACACCTTTTGCTTCTTCAGGGTGTCCAGGCAGAGCAGAACCATTGGAAAAGCTCCGGAGGAGCTGCTGCATTACCTGGAGTCGGGCCCTGAGGCTGTGGATGTCACAGGTGTCACCCAGGGCCGCCTGCAGGGCGTGGGTGACCACGTAGCTCATGCAGCCCCGGGGGCTCTGGGACACCTGGGCCGCCTTGGTGTCAGTGACCAGTGCGGTGCAGATGGCCTCGGGCAGCAGCTCGGGGTCAGCAAAGATGAAAATCCTGAGGGGGCAGGAGGGTGGGGAAAAAGGGAGATGCAGATTCACTGTCACTGACAGCAGGGCTGGCAGGAGCAGCTCATGTCTCCCCTTTTCCCTTGTTGCTGCTGCTATTCCCCTTCTCCACCCTGTCTCCCCTCCAAGGGCAGCTCCCCGCCTTCCGAAATAATCTGGGGCATAGGAGGAATGTGCCCCTCCCAGTGCAAAGCTTGTTTAGTGAGGTACTGGATGTCACCCAGTCGCATCCCCCAAGACCACGTGGTTTAGGCCCAGCTTGTCTGTTCCAGCCGAGATTAATTCAGAGTGTTGGAAAAGGACAGCTTTCCCTAAGAGGCCCCAAAATAAAAGCACCAACCCCTGCAGAGGGGCAGCACTCACCTCTCCTGGAAGGGGTACGGGGCGCTGCGCAGGCTTTGCTCAGAGATGACCATCCTTTGGTACAAGGTTCCTGGGAAGGGGATAAACACATGAGGTCAGAGCAGCAGGAATAGCACAGCTCTTGGAGCAGCCATGGGCTGCTCCCAGTGGTAGAGGCTGAGGTGGCTCTGCCAAGTCAGGGAACACCCACCAAGATGAGGTTAAACAGCCCAGAATTGGGCCAGAGCTAAAAACAGCCAAGGACTAAGACAGGCCAGGCTCCAGGAAAAGAAACCCCCTTCTATTCTGGGACGACTTCCTGTGTTTCCCTTCCTTTGTTTGGGGCATCATGAGCTTGGGAGTGAGCTGGAAGCGGGAGGAAGAGCCCTACTGCTGGCGTGTCCCCAGGGCCACGTGGGGGCGGTGTTTGGGGGCATCCGAGGAGCACCAGGGATCTCCTTATCAGCAGAGAGGCACTTCCTCCTTGCCCTGCTCAGGGCTGAGGATCCCTCCACCTGCCCTGGCTCAGGGACGATCACCCTGTGAACCCCGAGGTGCTCTGAGGGGAGCCCTGCTGAGATCGCCTCTCTCCACACTGAACCATTCCTCTATCAATAACTAGGGGATATAAAGGTGCCCCGTGGAGCTCCAGCCAGAGCAGCGCTGGGGAGGAGTGGGTGGGGTGATGGGGGTGGGCTGAGCCTCCCCAAAATGGTACCAAAATTCCCCACCAGGTTTCTCCTGTTTCACCTCCCCCTCACAGGGTGTCTGCACCTTGCTCTGCTTTAAAGGATCGCTTTGGCAGGCTCCTGTTAAAGAAAACTTTAGCAAGAAGGACTTCCATGGGAACAGAGGAAAAAAAAAACACAGAGGAAAAGGACACCAGGTGTCCTCAGGCTTGCTTCCCTACGGGGATGTTCCTGCAGCCACTGCTGATGTCTCTGTCCACAGCCTGGGGGAGACCCCAGGCTGGTCTGAGCTGCAATCCCAGGTAGAAAATTCTCTTTGCAGGGAGGAGACACCTCAAAATGTACTGGGATGTCCAGGCTGGGAGCAGAACACCTTGTTTCCCATGGAGAAAGAGGATGTGTATATATATATATATATATACACATAAAATTATGTATTCATATCTCTAGCCTTAAGTGGGCTTGACTTGGCTCTGCTGTGCCTACATCAAGAGCAGGACAACTCCAAGTTTCTCTGCTGGTAACAGAGACTCAGCAAACTGAGACCAGGAGAGGGGAACCCTCCCATCCAAATGCATCCCCAAGACCTCAAGTGTTTGTCTGGTCCCACAGAAATCCCAGCCATGGCTCAGCGCACCAGGCAAAGGCTCTTCAGGTGTGGAAATCGCCCAAAATGAGTTGGGCTTGGCTGGGTTTTGAGCTGGTTTGGGCTGGTTTAGAGCTGATTTTCTTCACACCACCCCTCAAGGGCCCAGCCCTCCCCTGTGCCAGGCAGGGGCACCCTCTTACCTGGGGCTGTCCTCTCCACCTTCAGCCTGCTGGCATAGTCCAGCCCAATGGTGCAGAAGGGCTTGGGCAGGGTCAACAGCCTCTTGCAGAAGTCATAAACCCTGGCACAGAGCTCATCAGGGATGCAGGGAGCCTGCAGAGGAACAGGGAGCAATCCCTAAATCTGCTTTCCCACAGCCCTCGGGCTGGGAGGGCACCAAATTCACTACACTGAATTCACCACAGATTTAAATGCAAAACACGTAGCAGAATCAGACCCTGCAGGGGTTTGGGAACCTCCAGCAATACCCACTGGAGGTTGGGGACACTTTTTTTTGGCCAGGCTGGGGCTTCCTGCACCATCAGGCACTGAAAGGTCCCCAGAAAAGGGGTCAAGTGGAAGGACCTGGCACTGTCTGTGTCACAGGGACACAGGACATGCACAGCTGAGCCCACCTGGGGCAGTCGCAGGGCTTTGCTGGTTCTGAGTGGCTTCGGGTGGCCCCTGCTGTGGCTCCTGATATCCCTGGGTGTTGCCCCAGTGAGGCTGAGGGTAGGTTCCCTTATCAAGGTGCAGGCTCCCTTATCAAGGTGCAGGCTCCCTTATCAAGGCGCAGCTCACCTGTATCAAGGTGTACATCAGCGTGTGCAGCAGGGGGATGATATAGTGCCGGATGTCCCCTCGCTCTGCCTGCGGGAGCAGAGGGCACAATCAGGTCCTGGCAGGGCGCTGGGCTGGGCAGAGCAGCCCCACAGCCCCCAGGGTGTGCCAGGTCCTGTCTCTGAGCCCCAGAATTCATCCTGGCTAAGGGGGAGATCCTTGGCTCAGGGTGGGGTTTGGGATCCCTCCACAGGCTTTTAGGGTGGGCAGGATGGCCCTGGGGAGGGGCACAGGGGATGGTGGGAGAGGGCGAGCAAAGATTTCTAACTGAGCTCATTGAGGAGATGCTTTCCCCTCCTGTGGGAACAGAAAACCTCTGGGAAACCCTGTCCAGGGTTTGGTGGGGTGGGAGCAGAGGGAAAAGGGAGGTGTTCACATCCTGTGTACCCATCCCAGCCCATGGGAACCCAAGGGATGCTCCAGCACCTCCCTGCAGCCTGGTCTGGCTCTAACAGCTTCAGCACTGGAAATGGCCCTGGATAAACCTGGGAAAGAGATTCCCACCCCAAAAATAACTCTGTCCCCTTTCCTCAGGTTCCCTGTGTCGATGGAGCCTAGTGAACTGGAGCTGGTGGCAGCAAAGCTGGAGAAAACATCAATAAATGAATAGCAGAGAACTGCTGAGTTGATGTTGGCCCTGGAGGAACTCAGGCATGAAATCGCTAAATTATCATCCCTGCTTGGTGCTGATGACTGAGAGCTGCTGAGGAGTGAAAAAAACCCAGAAAAGCCTCATGGGACAGGAATTTCCAGGAAGAGCTTCAGGGAGACGAGGGGAATTACAGAGCAGGAGGGCTGACATGGGGAAGATAAGAGTGACAGAGTGATAACAGCTACAGGGGAGGACTGGCCTGTCTTCTGCAGGGGAAAGCAGTCCTCAAATCCTCAGGGAGAGTCCCTGAATCCACAGTCAAGGGTTACATGGGTGGCCCTGTCTGGCTTTATGAAAGCTACTGGATAAAATCCCTCCCGAGGCACTGATGGAAGTTGAACTGCCACAAGACGAGACAGGGAGCCTGCAAACAACCCCAGAGCTGCCTCGGAGCAAGGGAACTGGGACTGGGATCACTGCTGGGTGTCCACAGCGCTGGGTGGGATCAGGGCTGGGAACTGAGATTGGGATTGGGATTGGGAACTGGGATTGAACACTGCTGGATGTTCGGCGCTGGGTGTGTCCACAGGGACCTGGGCTGGGCTGGCACCGGGGGGGACACGGCAGTGCTGAGGGAGGTGACAGCTCTGCAGGGCTGCTCCAGCCTCCCAGGTCAAAGGAGAAGTAGCAAAGATGCAGAGAAAATGGTCCAGGGAGGTTTCTGGACAGGGGACAAGGAGTGGAGGCTCAACTGTAGGGTGAGGAGGAGGAGGAGNGTATTCATATCTCTAGCCTTAAGTGGGCTTGACTTGGCTCTGCTGTGCCTACATCAAGAGCAGGACAACTCCAAGTTTCTCTGCTGGTAACAGAGACTCAGCAAACTGAGACCAGGAGAGGGGAACCCTCCCATCCAAATGCATCCCCAAGACCTCAAGTGTTTGTCTGGTCCCACAGAAATCCCAGCCATGGCTCAGCGCACCAGGCAAAGGCTCTTCAGGTGTGGAAATCGCCCAAAATGAGTTGGGCTTGGCTGGGTTTTGAGCTGGTTTGGGCTGGTTTAGAGCTGATTTTCTTCACACCACCCCTCAAGGGCCCAGCCCTCCCCTGTGCCAGGCAGGGGCACCCTCTTACCTGGGGCTGTCCTCTCCACCTTCAGCCTGCTGGCATAGTCCAGCCCAATGGTGCAGAAGGGCTTGGGCAGGGTCAACAGCCTCTTGCAGAAGTCATAAACCCTGGCACAGAGCTCATCAGGGATGCAGGGAGCCTGCAGAGGAACAGGGAGCAATCCCTAAATCTGCTTTCCCACAGCCCTCGGGCTGGGAGGGCACCAAATTCACTACACTGAATTCACCACAGATTTAAATGCAAAACACGTAGCAGAATCAGACCCTGCAGGGGTTTGGGAACCTCCAGCAATACCCACTGGAGGTTGGGGACACTTTTTTTTGGCCAGGCTGGGGCTTCCTGCACCATCAGGCACTGAAAGGTCCCCAGAAAAGGGGTCAAGTGGAAGGACCTGGCACTGTCTGTGTCACAGGGACACAGGACATGCACAGCTGAGCCCACCTGGGGCAGTCGCAGGGCTTTGCTGGTTCTGAGTGGCTTCGGGTGGCCCCTGCTGTGGCTCCTGATATCCCTGGGTGTTGCCCCAGTGAGGCTGAGGGTAGGTTCCCTTATCAAGGTGCAGGCTCCCTTATCAAGGTGCAGGCTCCCTTATCAAGGCGCAGCTCACCTGTATCAAGGTGTACATCAGCGTGTGCAGCAGGGGGATGATATAGTGCCGGATGTCCCCTCGCTCTGCCTGCGGGAGCAGAGGGCACAATCAGGTCCTGGCAGGGCGCTGGGCTGGGCAGAGCAGCCCCACAGCCCCCAGGGTGTGCCAGGTCCTGTCTCTGAGCCCCAGAATTCATCCTGGCTAAGGGGGAGATCCTTGGCTCAGGGTGGGGTTTGGGATCCCTCCACAGGCTTTTAGGGTGGGCAGGATGGCCCTGGGGAGGGGGCACAGGGGATGGTGGGAGAGGGCGAGCAAAGATTTCTAACTGAGCTCATTGAGGAGATGCTTTCCCCTCCTGTGGGAACAGAAAACCTCTGGGAAACCCTGTCCAGGGTTTGGTGGGGTGGGAGCAGAGGGAAAAGGGAGGTGTTCACATCCTGTGTACCCATCCCAGCCCATGGGAACCCAAGGGATGCTCCAGCACCTCCCTGCAGCCTGGTCTGGCTCTAACAGCTTCAGCACTGGAAATGGCCCTGGATAAACCTGGGAAAGAGATTCCCACCCCAAAAATAACTCTGTCCCCTTTCCTCAGGTTCCCTGTGTCGATGGAGCCTAGTGAACTGGAGCTGGTGGCAGCAAAGCTGGAGAAAACATCAATAAATGAATAGCAGAGAACTGCTGAGTTGATGTTGGCCCTGGAGGAACTCAGGCATGAAATCGCTAAATTATCATCCCTGCTTGGTGCTGATGACTGAGAGCTGCTGAGGAGTGAAAAAAACCCAGAAAAGCCTCAAGGGACAGGAATTTCCAGGAAGAGCTTCAGGGAGACGAGGGGAATTACAGAGCAGGAGGGCTGACATGGGGAAGATAAGAGTGACAGAGTGATAACAGCTACAGGGGAGGACTGGC